>JAOXYB010085053.1:0-22683 GCA_028565635.1 Phoronis ovalis
TCTTCGCGCAATGTTTGGGACATTTTTATAATGATTTAAATTACATGAATTTACTATAGAAGTGGATGGGGAAATCATTTGTGTCTTATACCATATGTTTCACAGTGGATGCAATTTAACCATTGTTCAGTACACTAATTCTTTCATATACAAAGTGAATGTCACCAGAAACTGCATAAAATTATCCTTTCAAAGAACAGAATGAATTAGTGAATATTCTAAAATTTATTATGTTCTAATTTGAATTCCCAGAATCGTACCTTATATTGTTTTGTCCAATCATCATTCTGTTAACATCAAGTTCTAATATTCTGGGTGTGTTGAGTAATGAACTTTGAAGGAATGAGTTATCATGGGTTATAGTTCTTGCTTGAGATTGGTTCATCTTGAAAAAAACAGTTACCAGTTTTTTAGAACATATGTCAGATTATGAGTTAAACAAAACAATGTTTTATACAATCATATACATAAGACAGTTATCTACACTTTGGCCATAACTTTGTATTTGTTACAATTCAAATATATTTCTTGAGTTTCATAACTTTTTTGTATTATTTGCCTTTTATAGATTAATTCCAATCACTCAGTCATACATTGATTTCTTAATTTTCTTGACGTAAATTTATTGTTGTACTTGGATACATTTGTAATGTATTGTAAAAGCTGGTAATAAATGGTAAAAGCTATAATTTTACTGAATGTTAGATAATTATACAATTATGTAAGAATAACTTGACACTGGCTCTGATTCTAATATTAGTTTCTTTTTAAATAAAAATAGAAATGTCTTTCTGTCACTAGTCTTAGCTACAGTATAAACACTGCATATGCATTCAGTATTCATAAAATACTTACATTCCACATAGGTTGTGGTCTATCACCAACCCAGTTTACAGACGTGCCGGTAATTTCCGGATCCTCTTCAGGCTGGGATGATAGGAAGTTTTGCATGCTGTCACCATCAATATGTTTAGGAGACTGCATATTAAAAAAAAGATTTTATACAATGTGAAACCTTGTTAAATTGAAAAAATATAAACAGAGTAGCTTATTAATATTAGACAAAATGACAAACCCAGAAACAAACCTTAATATCCACACATGTGCTACCTAACAGTTTGTGATTTGTAAATATGCAGGTATGGGCATATTCATATCAAATGGACACATGTTACTGGTATAATACATAGGGATATCTGCACATTATTACTCGCACAGCACTATATTTGCTGCAATTCAAATATGGAAGTATATATATAGCTACTGATTTTTTCAATCTACTTACAAAAAGTATGTTTTCATATAATTTGACAATAAAACAATATTAAACTACAATCAATAGCTGTTCTTAGTCACTAACCTGTGGTTGATAATATGGTCTAAAGTTTGAAGCAGGTGTTGGTAGTGGGGCAAATTGTTCACTTTGACGAGATATTGCACCTCTTGGTTGGTATGTTGGTCTTATTTTACCAGCGTATTTTTCCATATGAATTCTAAATGAAAAATGTTCAACTTCAAGAAATGTATATTCATTTTAAAATATTCGTTATCTAGAATAAAATTAAATGCACTAGATATTACAATAACATCTTTAAATAAGTAATGATAAAACACACCCTTCACTGAGAACTAAAACACATTCCACAGAAAATTAAGTTGCAAACAAAACTCAAGAATTACAAAAGTCAATAACAAATAATTTCATACCTTCCTCTGTAAGAGTACATGGGTTTGACCATGAATATTCCTGATTCTTGTTCTAAAGCATCTAATGTTTCCATAAGGGTATGTGCCAATCGTAACCTTTCATCACCCATTCCATCCATGTTCTCAGCCCATCTTCGAGCTCGCTAAAATGATATAAAATGCATAGCATCAAATTGCCTAACTGGCCATACAATACAAACAATATGACAAACATTAGATAGAGATGTAAAATTGTATAGCAAGCCAAGAATTATTTAACCTAAAATGTCATTACCCTATTTCTCTGTGATAAACAGCAATAAACAAGGAGAAAGAAAAACAAATATAATATAGTAGCCATAATTGAGGTTTTTTAATATTTGAAACAAACCTACATTCTGAGTCTTTCAAAGAAAGTTTCTATACATTAAGTATAAATTTAGTATGTTAATGTGACAGTTTTATCACATAACCATTTATTATTTAGCCATTAAATCAGTAGAGTGAACAAAATTACTCCTCCATATATGCATGGCTTATGAACATTTAACATGTACGCACCACATTTTGTAAAGCTTCCATCTTGTCAAGTGTATCAAACACATCTTCATTCAAGCTCTTGCTTTTTCGTACATTAGCTGAAAGACAAAGTTGAATAAATTAAGCAAAATAATCAGGAAACACATATGTTAATATAAACCCAGCATTCAACACTTAATTTGAATTGCATATGTGAGTATGCTTCTTTACCAGTACCAGATGAATAACCAAAACATCCTCTCAGGTAAGTACTGGCTTATAGCGAACTAGATTACCCCACAAGCTCCCCAATCAATCGTTTCCTAAACAATTAGCTATTTACTGACCTAAGTTTGACATCATTAATCAGTTCATGTCATGAGACTATATATGGTTCTCCAGCTCATTTTGAAAACACTTTGTCAAAAAAGTACTGTGTTATCATTATAACTTAGTATCATTGATTTCTGTTACTTGGGACAATTACTACAGTTTGTCAATGTACAAATCAATTTATTGGTTACATATTCATTAGTATTGATCCAGGCATTTATTTAACCAGAGAAAACATAATAATTATTATACAGACTTGTAACTAAAAGTATGCAAAGAGACTGTGTGTAAATCAATAATTTATTTTTATACAAGCTTACCTGATAAGAGGGATTTTAAAACAATACATTTTATATTATTTTTACAGCAATTCAACATACACTATAGTTCATACAGAATAGTTACTTGATATCTGGTTGAGCTCAAACTACCACTTTGTTTCAATACTGTATTAATTAAAGCAAGTATAGTTTTTTCCTTCTGGGTAATTATGATTGTGTATTTGGTTAAGTAATAACACAGACAAATATAAAATATAGTTGCGTAAATTATAAGCACATACCTTCAATTTTCTTCATTGAACAATGATGAACATATTTCTTCACCAGTTGGGAAAATCTCTTTGCCGGAAGGGACACATATTTTTCCATTGTTTCTACAGCATCCTAAATAAAAATAAAGAATGGCATGTACACATGCATTTATTTTTTAATCATATTGCCTTACCTCTAAATTAGAAGCAAACTCTCACAATTAGCAGCAGAAACATTTCAATCTTCACAATAAAAGTTAACATAGTTACCTTGTATTTTTCTGGTTCTACTTTCTTTTCCATGACTGCCTGTTTCAATGCCTTGGAATTTCTTTCAGAATCTAAGCGTGTAAACATAATGCTGGCATCAGCAGGCTGCAAAAAAATGTTTAATTTAAGATTAGTTTAATAAAAATTGTAAAAAAATGACAAAAAAAATAATGAGGAAGAAGTGATCATGTTATCTAGGCCATTGAATCCCCAGAATTTAGCCATATCACAAATTACATTTTAATATTTTTAAGAGTCTTAGACTGCCAGTTGGAAAAACATTCATTAGTCCTCAATGCTTCGTTATTTTACTAGGCTTTGAAAATTTGAGACTAACTGAAGATTAAGATATGTCTCTTACAGGGGTCTCTAACTATTGTTGAAGTTCAAAATATTAGAAATGAACATGAATGTTGTTTGACAAATTATTATGTATTTTATAATTATGCAATCGATATTTTACTGACTGATAACTATAATGCCCTGCAACTATCACATTAATTTGTAAGCATTTGGCTAAAACCTAAAACTTGATTTTCAACAAAGATCGGAAAATATACACAAATTTACCTCTTCTGGTGGTACAGTTTGTCTTAGCTTATTTTGCACTATTGCCAGTTCTCTTTGAAGATGAGAAATAGTGTCTTGCATTTCCATCATCATCACAGCATTTCGACTGGAATATACAATGCACTCTTATTTTGAAGAAAGAGAACTTCACATTCAGAGAAATTACAGTTATTCATTTTTAAAATGATCGTGCAATTCTATATTTTCAGTTTACCCCAGATTGGGTTTCATATTTTATAACTTTTGCTAATGATGAACTAGGAATGTATGTAATTAATAAAACCAAACATAGGCAGTGCTTTATGCAAATTGAAGAAATGTGAAAATGAAACTTTTAAAACATTTTACTGAGATTGCAGTATACTTACTTTAATTCATATTGATTTTTGTCCAACTCTGCTTTGAAATCTTTTTGACTAGAAAAAAGAAATCAAGATCTTAACATAATACTTTAGGCAGCACCATGACAGCATTCTTTTTGTAAAACTTTTTTTATCATGGTGTTAGTTTATAATTTTACACAGAAAGGCCAAAAAATGCCTGAATAAGGGCAGTCATGGAGTATGGCTACCAAAAGACTAAGATATCAGTTTTATAGTTTAGCAATCACTGTGCTATAAAAATACACAAACTATACACTAAAATAAAATCAGTCTGTATGTCACAAGAAATTTAGAATATGTGCTATATGCCCTGAGAAGCTACATACAGCAAGTCAAATTGTTCCTGCAGTTCTTTCAGATTGTTGTAGTCAGATCCTTTAGAGTTGAAACTTTTGGCACTTAAGGCAACAGACCGGCGACTCTCTAATAAATTTGGTGTATGAGCATCTAGTTGGGAGTCGTCGAAGGATTTTTCTCGAGTCATTAATCCCATCCGACCTCTAGAAACAGTATTTAGTGATGACACGGGATATTCTCTCTCAGATGCAAGGATATTGTTGATTAATAATGTCACTTCTTCAAGTACTGTAAAAACAATTTTTCTATTAGCACCCCTCTTGTCCAAGAGCCTCAAACAACAAAGAAACAATGAGAGAAAGTATAATACTTTTTCTCACAATGTAATTTTATCAACTTTACCATACTTAATATCACATTTTACCTTATATTCATGACATTGAATCCTATCCTTTCTAACTATTGGTGGTTCTAACTGGAAATGCAATAGAGCGCCACCTCATGGTGTAAAAAGAGGCAATTCACAACTAGTGTGGCACATTACAGAAACGAGTTAGTGCAAGAACAACTTACTCTGATAAGTATTCATAGTCATTTCTTCTATCTGTGGAGTAATTTTCTCTGACTTATCCAGAGCTAGCGTTTCTAGTTCAGTTAAAACTTGACTCAATGACATCATATCTAAAACAAAATGATAAGATGCCATATGGTAATCTTGAATTAAAAAAGTCCTGCTTCGATAGCAATGTCTTGAAAATGTATGCCCTTTGCAATACACATAACAGAATCTATGGCCTGAATTAATTACATGTCCAGGAAAGAAGATAGCAAGCACATATTGCCAAACATTTTAAGAGAAGCAATAACCCATCGAACAACACATTCGGGCTATTCATACCATTACATGGCCCAACTGATATTTATCCCAGAACTTTGATTATTGAAGTAACTTCACGATATCATATAAGATACATGTAGAAGACTGAGAGTAAATTACCTTTATCCATTAATATTTTCCCGATGTCATCTTTAAATCCAATGACTTTATCATATGTCTGAAGATAAGACTGTGTAATAGGATGATCAATAACGCGTAATCCTTGCCTAGAAGATAGTTAACAATAATCTTTCACTGATGTTTTAAAATTAAAACAATTAACAAACACCAAAGTAACAATATCTCAACTACAAATAGGCTCAAGAAGTTATGGACACAACAGGTAGTTTAAAAACAAACTCTAATATGCTTTTCAGCTCCTTGGCACTTTACAATATAATTATTATTAAACCTGTATTTGTCATTATTTATAAATAATACTATTTATAATTAAACAATATCAATGCAGATTCACCCAAATTAATGTATAAGTTCTATCTGAATAAAACAGTACATCTTTACTGACCAAGAAAAAGGACATTCAGAGAACTTTTAAAAAGTCGTATTCCATATTTCAACAGGAACAAAGATTATGGTAACTCCATTTGGCCAATCAGCACAGAGGAACTCCTGATTTCATGGGTATTATTACACCAAGAACATAATTATGCATGTAGAAAATACTTTAGTTAAGTGTGTTTTAAAAAGCTTAGTAAAAACAAGGAGACGCATGGACAATACATCAATTTCAAAGCAATTTTTGATTAAAAAAAGAGTAAAGCATATCAGACAAAGCCAGGCAGCCAACATGAACAATGCATCCATTTCAAAATAAATACTACACAAAATAAAAAAAATACAACATTCCAAATGAAATAAAGCAAATAATAAAATGCTTCCTGCATGCATTTACCAATCTTCAATGTCATCATCATCATCACTTTTTAAAACAATACGAAACAAAATGTAATTATTTATTATAATAACATTTGGTGAAGCAAAACTCATGCTGTTTAAAAGGCAATGCAATTGTACTGATAACAAAACAAAAATGAATGTGCCCATTTAAAGGAAAACAAGCTTTTTCATGCTATTCATAAGAAACTCATTCAAGACTGTATTTCGCAATCATTATCATGTATGCTTAGATTATATTTGGGCAACAGAGAATATACATCCTTTTGTCTTAGCACTCCAATTACACTGAGATTCACTTATTTATCAGTTTTACTAACTAATTATTAAATCACAAGTACCTTTCTCTATCCTTTTCCTCTATGTCTGGCAGAGGGCTTGGAAAAAGTAATATTTAAGTAGATGAAGTATTTCTACATAATTTTGCTGTTTGTTCATTTTTAAATATTAAGAAAAATGTGGATCATATTCATAAATTATGTTCCACAATATAAGCCAAACATAGTCCTAACTAAATCAGTAAAAACACATTTCACATTATAGTAAACACAATGTACTCATATATTAAACAACATTTCTTGAGCAATCAGTAATCTGTTATTTACCTCGAGAAATAATTACATTGTACATTGTTAGATGTTTTTGGGATGAATATCCAGGATTGTAGCTAAACGTCATCTCCTTTCATCTATGTTCAGAAAATAAACTTCTAATCAATGAATTGCTTGGTAAGGTATGTAACGCAACAATACAGTAATTTAAACCCTTACCTTGGCTTTATAAAACTGGCTTCTCTGGATTTAGGAAGCAGGCTTGGAGGTGGTGAGGTACCAATTTCTAAAGTCCTAGTCCTGCTTTGGTCACCTAAGATAAATTAATAAATTACAAAACTCTGTAGAGTTCCTATGAACATATCATTACAATTTTTTCCTTTCAGAAAGAGACAGCATTATGATTACTTTTATTCGCTCATATTTCTTAGAATATATAATATCTCACGGTTGATAATTGATACAAGTAACGGTGCTAAAAGGCAAACAATCAAGAAAAAGAAGCTTCCGACTTCCAAAATTTATGAACAAATCAAGAGCAACTCTATATGATATACATATAGACAAAATGATATTAAAATTCAATGATCAGAAGCTCATTTGCAAGTATCTAAATCTAATCCAATTCATTACCTTTGACATCATCAGGGAAAGGCATATCAGCATTTTCATCTAACACAGCATCATGAAATGATGGCTGTGAGTGTATAGAAATAGCGGGCGATCGTGATCGGCGATCCTCCAAAGCAGCACGTTTTTCATCCAAAGAAGATTTGTATTTGCTACGCAATGATGCACGGCTTGCTGCAGATGAAACACGTATTTCTTCATCAGTAGTCCCACCAATATTGATTGATGGCTGAAACAAATTCAAACAAGCTATTCATGGATCAAAATGCAAAACGTGTAACTTTCTATACTAAATTATTATTCACTCAAGCACAAATCACTACAGATAATTACACAGAAGTGTTCATTACAAGTAAAATATGGCCCTATTTTGCCATAAAACAAGTATTTTCAGAACACGCATGAAAATTCTATCACAATTTTATTCACTAGACTCTATCTGTTGCATGCACTATCACATATCCAAGCATTAAACCTGTAATGAAAAAATTATCATGAGAAATTTACAACAGCATGCTTTTCTATAACTACTAAATCTTTCCAAATTCTACTGGTCACAAGCTCAGAACTGAGCCTACGCACCTGAAATTATAAAACTACAGATAATTTCTATAGAATCATAGAAATTTTGAGATTAACTAGAAACAGAAAGGTATACATAGAAAGACATGGAACATTAATTATTGGAGAAAAATAGTTACATTTTTTGTATCTCTAAGGAAGCATGTATAAATGATTAGGATTGCTAACACTAACATATAATATCGCGATTCTTCAAATACCTTGCCCCTGTGAAGTCTGTATGGTGTAGCAAGATGAGCAGAGGCAGATGTGATTGGTGTACTATTGATTGCAAGTTCAACAGTGTCGACATGTTTATTGATGGGGCAATTTTGAAGCCTATACATATACAAATAGGAAGACGAATCCAAACTTGGCGGATTGGGAGATGAAGAATATGTAATTTTATGTCGTTGACGGTACTCATTCAGAAATTTTGTTAAATCTGGTTTGGGTAGCTTTGGCTTAGTGCAAGATGGTTGCTCAGAAATAGGAATATTTGAAGGATGACCAATTTTCAAAAGTTTTGGAGAATACTGAGGGGTGCATCTCTTTGCAAAATCTGGTGTCACAGCAATTTCGTGAATTTTTGGTGAATTTGCAAAACGAACAGATTTTTCTGTTGATTTAAGTTTTCCAACATTTCCAACGGTTACTTTGTTATCGTTATCTAAATCCAAATTTAATCCAGTGGAATTTTTAATTAAATGACTTTTTCCATTTTCAGCCATTTCATAAGCTTTTTGTATTTGTTGCTTTTTAATTTTGAGTTTTTTAAGTTTCTGTTCTTTTACTTTATTTGCCATTGTTTGAGCTGAGCTAGGAATTGATTCTGTATCAGATTCAGAAAAAGAAATAGATAAAGACTCAGCCTCTGATTCCAAATCAGGCATAGATGACACTGAGCCCAGAACAGAATCTTTTGTTGTGAACAAATCTTCAGTATGTAACTGGAATAAAAAAGAAACATAAGCAAGGCACAATATTGCAAAAAATGAAATTTTTTCTATGCTGAGAAGTGCTTGGCAGAAACATTTTACTGTTTACAGAACTAGAATGTATTTCTAGCTTGTAAACAAACTACATATTATATATCCGAGATGCAAATATTTTTTGCTTTCCTACTTGCGATATTCTCTAGTCAAGAATCTAAGAACATATTTTTCCCTACTTTTCTGAAATTTTGAAAACAAATATGACAAAAACATCAATTTTTACATCTGAAAAATAATAGTCACTGGTATAAATACACTGTTGTTCACCAAAACCAATCACACAATATGCATATACAACAATCAATTAGTGGAAATTGTGCCCAAACACGTATACACAACAAATGCTGGTGCAACATTAATGTTATGTGGCATACCCTTTGAGCTGTTCCCATATTTTGCAAGCTGGCCACAGACAACACTGGTTAATCACAACAATAGGGATGTCTGGTAAGGAGTGCTTGATGATGTTACTTGTTCTAAAAGAGTTAGTAGTCCTTTAATCACAGTTAAGAGTTAGTATCCCAGACACGTCATTGATATTATTACACACATCGATAGTACCTCAGCACTAGCACCACCAGAGGGTGCTTCAGATGCTTGTGTGGCAGCCGCAATATCACTCTCAAGTAAAGTAAACGAAAGTAAAGACTTTGAAGATTGACTTCTGGATTGTACAGTATCTTTTGCTGCTACAGAGCCCTCTTTTTCAGATACGTTATTATCTTTTGAATCCTGTCCATCTTGGACAACAGTGGCATCTTTTTCTGACATAGTAACAGAATGGGTAACAGAAGCAGTGCCACCAGAAACATTGTCTTGTTTTTCAACTGGTGTCTCTACATTTGGCATTGCAGTTTCAGGCTAGAATGCAGAGGGTGAACATGCAAGGTCAAAAAGAGAACCACTCATGACTAGATCACAAGAAAGGAATTACATTGGACTGCTAGTTTAAACAGATTCTTCAATAACATTTTTGTGATAGTGTTTATTAATAATAAGAAAAATATAGTAAAATTATTGTATGAGAAATGAAAAACAGCTAATAAACTAAACAATAACAACAGCAAAGACTACCTTAGTACCTCTTAATTTAAAATGCATATTATATAAGCCGATAACTTTTTGTTGCAAAAATTTGAATTGTCTTAACTTGTAGTTCTTAATGAATAATGTAGTGCACTGCAAAATTGTGTTGTCATTCAAAAAAGTGAAGCAACCTTCTAAAAGAAGCATTCTTTGTGCATAGCCTTTTTATGTTCTCAGTGCCACACAGTAGTACAATACAACTGTACAAAGTCTTCAATTTAGCTGCTAAGCTTTGGACGGAACTATCAAGGATGTGATGTTGCCAATATCAAGCAAGGTAACAACAAAGCTTCATGTGTTGTCCGTAAGCAGTTGTTACCATCTCATAGGAAAGCATTATCTTGTTGAAATGTCCAAGTTCTACTCACCGCGCATTTGTTGTGGCTGTTAAGCTTTATAAACATTGTGCATTTGCAGCAGTTGCAACTTGCATAAATCACACATGCATGTGCAGTGCGTATTCACACTGTAGAAAAAATACATGCAAACCTCTTGAGTATCTGCAGCCTGATCCTGACTAATCTGCACAGTCATTTCTGGAGGAAGTGCTGAATCTCCAACTGGTTCTTCATTGAATGTGGCTGAAGCTGGAGTACCAGTTGCTGACTGATTTCTACTAACAGACATGGAATCTCCTCTGATAGATGGTAGAGGGTCGCTACTGGTGAATGACTGGTGTAGATTTAGCAAAGATGTAGGTTCTGATGTCAGTTTAGCAAAGGTTTCAAAAAATCCACTTGGTTCAAATCCCAATATCAAACTTTCAGCAGATAACTGAGTAGCAAGACTAAATATTGTTAAAGTTCTTGCAAGCTGTTCATCAGTAAGAGATGCAGAGGCTTTACTGTTATGTGATTGGACTACACGGCGAATAGCGTTTAAGGTATTTATCTGTATTTGATCTAAGTGACTTTCTACCATCAGGTCTTTTAACGAATCCATAGTTTCTTTAGCCTCACTCGGTATTTCTGTTGGCAAATCTTCATTTTTTTCAACACCACTCATCAAGCTATCAGATTTTGAAGAATAACTTTCCATATCGTCAACATCAGGTGCATTAGGATCAACAAATGTAACACTTAGACGTCGACGAGAACGGGCAGAATGAGGCGATTTTAAAGTACTTCTCCGGCCACTAGATGACCTCTATTGAGATAACAAATAAGTCAAAGAAGAAATTAAGGAAAGGTAAATAATGATAGAAAACAAAAAGAAGAAAAACATTTATGACAAATGAAAAATAAGTAATTCAAAAATGTTTTTAACTAGTATTCTTCTTGAGTGGGATCCATTTCACATCTTACTATCTTTTTGTAGTATACCAATTTTATAACGAAAAGTCATGCAAATACAAGAAACTTTTACATTCACACTTTTTATATAAACCTAGATACTGGATAATTATGTGCATCATTCATACTCTTAGAAAGTAATGTGATCTTGTCACCTGGATAAACATGCACACAAGGAATTAGGTAGTAAAACAGTATATACATGTAGCATGCCTTACACTTTTTCTGTTTCTGTAACACAAATTAATATCATAGCCGAAGGGTACAAATTAAGACACTGTAGACTAAATTGCATACATGTAATTTAAGTAACATAGTAAAGTGAATGTACTGTATTTAAAAACCTTTTTAAGGTGTTTGTTCTCACCTGTTCACTTGTATCTTCGGATTGTAACTTGCCAGTTTGACTTAATCTTGATGAGAGATCAGCCACCTGAAAATAAAATCAAGATGATGACAGATACGTTTAACAGCTAATTTGCAAAACTAAGTACCACATCACTTTCCATTCAGCATTCAAGGTAATTTCACTGAAACCAAAAGTCTTCGCATCATGTATAGTTAAAAAAAATGTTAAACAGCTTGCCTTTTTTACAACCTATATTATTATACATTAGTTAGATAACCAATTAAACAATAATATGCAACTGATTTCAAAGCAACTATAAACGAATTGATATACTTAGTCCAATATAATTGTTATTATTACAGAACTCAAAACTGCCAGCCTATCACGGCATATGCTGACATCACACGAGAAGTTTCATGCAAAAATATATCAATTATATAGCTGAACTGTTTGTAGCGAGTGCTGTAAATTAAACCGATAAGCATGCAAGTGCAAAACAACACATAAAACAGAACATTCAGCATGTCACTGAAAAACAAATGATTAACAAACAAAAGTTAAAGGACTTTTCACATTTAGTAGAACACAACAATTATGACTGACAGCAATATAACAATAAGTTAATGACATCTATAAGTTATGCACCTGTATCCACAAACAGTTGTTAATCATAATGCAACTGCAAGTGAGAAATAAAAGTGATAATGCAACTGAAAGTGAGACTGAAGCAAAATTGAAAACAAAATGATAAAATAAATACAAGTTAAATATGCACTTGTGCTTATGATGTGCTGGTGCAGTAAAACTGAAAACGTGAACAAAATACAACAAATCACACATTTATATAGCCCAGTAACATGCATCTACTTATGGTTAATCCCATTAAGTTCAACTACCTCATTTTCTCGCGTGTCTGGTCTTGATAGTGGTGCATCACCACCACCTAACGGAGCCATGTCTGTTGTGCCAGCGCTACTAGTTTTACGAATGCTGGCAGAACTTTGAATTCGTTGACTCTGTATAGTGAAACAATGTTAAAATATAAAGTATTAGAAATAAGGTAATTTTCAACATTTATTGAAAAGATCCGATGGCTTCAACTCAACTAATTAAAAAAATTGCTACCACAATACATATGCCGTACCCTCTTTCAGATACAATATTGATTAAATTAATCAACATTATTTCTATAATGTAAACCATACCTTAGCATCATCTGTCTGTTGTAACAGTTGAGTAAGTTCCCTTTCAGCTATTGCATTTTGTTGTAACGTGGCCTCTAGGGAAGCTTGGGCATCAGCTAGGCTTATAGTACGTTGATGAGACATAGTCAGCTGCTTTCGTTTCTCATCTTCCTCTTGCTCCTGTTAAACAAAAAGGTAAAAATTACAAAAAAAATACATATGACAAACTAAACTTTCCTGATTCACCTCTCTACTGTATGACATATCTGCATGTGTGTTTGCATATTACTATTTAGCAATGCAAAAAAAGAAAGCTCATCCAATCTGTATTTCATAAAGAATTAGTTACTGTCTGTAAACTGAAACGAGCCACTTACCAGACTTTCTTGATCATTGATGAACTCCTCTAGTTGAGACATGGCAGAATCAGCTTCTTTTTCAGCTTCTACTTGAAGCTTCTGAGCTTGGTCAAACTGTCCCATCAAAAGTTGTCGTTCCTGCAGAAATAAAACTTTATGAGTAAACAAATAGCAAAGTAATACTGAAATAAAAAAGAAACTACATTTTCCAATAGCAGCTAGTTATATTATAAAAAACTAGTCTAAACATAAAAAACAGCTATAACAGTTATGTATTTAGAACCGTTGGTGGTCAGAAAACACAGTTTTGCAGCACAAAACATGAAACCATAATTTTAAATCTTTATCATGCTCTTGCTTATAATTCATTGGGCATCCATTTGTTCAATATATTTCTTTCAATATATTTCTTTCATTATAGCGAAACATTATGTAGTTATAAGCAGAATATTGGTGGACCCAGGATCCAGGTGGTATGGTAAAAATATTAAAAAAACATGTCTCGATTCAGTTCTTTACAATGTTCAAGTCAAATAAATTCTCTTAGTCAATGTGGGTGTCATATAAGAAAAGCATTATTCCTGTAACAATATTTGGACATACGAAAAAGTTATTTACCTGTTCCCATTTAGACTTGTGTTCCTGGAACTGAGCTTTTAAAGTTGTGACTTTCTTATTAGTTCGCTGTTGAGTAATGTTCAGTTTATCTTGAAGTTCCTTGATCTTGCCTTTTGTCTAAAAAGACACAGGCAAAATAACAAAATGGCTACAGAGGAAGATTCAGGATTGTCAAAAGGACGGATCTTTTTACAAAAAAGTTTTAAGTAGGTATGATGATTTTGATCTAGTTGATACAAGGAGACTTAATGTACATGTAACATCAAAAATATTGTGAAACTTTACCAGCTTTCTATATTGCATAAATCTCCCATGAATATGTGGCTTGGGTACTGTCATCTGCAAAAACAGGAAAAAGTATTATATGAAACCATGCATGAGTTGAAGTGTTTTGGGCATATTTTAGCATAGATTACGTACTAATGAATATTTTTCTGCAGCAATTTTAAAATTTTCATTGCGACAGAATATTTGCAAACGGTGAACTAAAAAAGTAACATGATTGCTAGTGCCTCAAAAGTAGCAGAACATCTAACAAAATATTTTCCAAGTTGATTTAAAATGAACTAAGTAATGAGAATGATCATTAATAAGCAAGCCCTGAGTGTTTTTGTAATCACTGTAAATTCTTACCCATGATTCCTCATCGTCTAGTGGATACTCATTCTCAAATTCAGAGACAGATTCTTGTACAACTTCAAGTTGGGATTTCGTGGTTTTACGGCTTTCTGTAATGGCTGTATCAGGATCACCACCTTCATCTTGTATGGCCATGTCAGCAGTTTCTAAAACACAAGTAGTGGGAGCTTCCGTTCACAAGGTACATCGCAACAACCCCAATAAAAAATAGGCCCAAACCCTGCAGATTTAACAATTGTTTAGAAAATCATCTGAAGATTTTGTAAAAAAGTAACAGGCAACATCAGGCGATATATTACCTTTTGTAGATTTTGTTGGTTGTTTACTACTAGGTTTTGCTGGAGGAATCTGTTTGCCTGGTGAAGTACTCGGGGATTTCTTCTTTGCTGGTGATTCAACTTTAGGAGTCTGTTTATTGTTGTCCTAAAATAACAGTACAACAATGATGTCAATACAGATTTATTGTAAAATTATTTCTTGAAATCAAAGAATAAATAAAATGAAGTCTTGCTGGGACTGTTTAAGTTGAAGATTAAGTCAAATAAATATAATATTTGAACAAAAATTACAGGAACTAAAATTATCAAGAAAGCTCGCCTGATAAAATTAAATTACCTTGATTGATTGTTATAACATTTAATTTTACGAAATTGTCATTAATAAATCAATATTTTCTTACATGCATGTAATGAATATCATTACAAAAATCTATTAATTTAAAGTTAACATTACATTTCTAAGAGAATTTTTTTTAAATCTCTCCATTTTATAAAAGAATTTTATTTTAATTATTTTATTTCAAACTCTACTATAATTCCCCCTTTTTAGTACATACTAAATACACTATACCTTTAAAATTACTTTATAACCAATACATGCTTCAAAAACCAAAATTAAAATTTCAAATCTAAAAACAGTACATACTAATATAGTATAATAGTACTAATAAAACCGAAAAACTTGTCAAAGCCCTTCATGCCAAATTATACTAAATAAATGTTCCTACAGTTTAAAATGATAACACCATGTATTACATTATTTAGTTATTAGAAACTTTGTAACTGTTTACAATTGTCAATAAAACCAAAAAAGGTAAAAAATAATAATGTTAAACGAAAAAAAAATAATATATATATACAAAACAACCTAAAATAATGATAATTTGCATATAAAACCCCGGCTAAACATTTGTAGCCAAAACTACTGTCAGTACTGTTTAGAAATCAGTTTATCAATCATGCATTACAAGAATTGTTAGTACTGTTCTAATTTACTAAAGTTATCTCAAAACAACACTTTTAAAATATTATTTAGCAACATACAACTATAGAGGAAATTGGATTTGAGGGTGTTCTGACAGAGCTCTGTTGACTTTTAGAAGCTGAAGTTGGCGTGGTTTTAGCAGAGTTCCGCTGCCTTGGAAAAACAGAAGCTGATGCTGTTGCAGAAGAATTCCGTTGACCTGATGTCAAATTCTTACTGCAGCAAGGTGTCTTAGATAAACTCAAAGACTTCTTGTCGTGATTCCTACTTGGTATGACAGGTTTCTTAGTTTGTGGCACACTTTTTGTAACTTGACTTGGTTTAGACGTTTTCTTTACAAGTTTTATCTTCTTTTTTACTTGTGGTACAGCTTGTTTACTGGTTGAAGTTGAACAGTCAGAGTCACTTTCACTTTTACTGACACTTTCGGTATCACTGTCACTGTCACTCTCATTTTCTTTATCCTTAGTCAAGAGTAATAAATTTTAGGAAAATTACTAAAATCCAAATAATTATCAAGTTTATTATAATAAGTTTTAAAAAGATCTCAAAATTAAATAAAATGTGTAACACACAGCAGGGTAAATAAAAAATTGTGCTGCAATTATATCAAACAAAGTTTATAAACTGGTTGGCTCTAAATGTGTTACATCTGCTGACTTACAGATTCTGATTCTGAAGACTCTTCTGTTTCTTCTTCCATATCTGAAGATTTCTTCTTTATGTTTGCACATGACTTTTAAACAATGAAAAATTGCAATGAATTGTTATAATCAGTAAATATCACATTCAATGATCATAGTATAATCTCATTCCTGATAAATACAAGCAAAACACTGAAAAATTACTGAAGTTACATACTCACCAAAAACACAATAACCTAGTCACTAAATATATTATAAAAATATTTATTACTGCACTGCAACTCACTGGATACTCAATGTATTTTTTACATTCAAAATTAATAAAGACTCAAAACTAGTAAAAAGTGTCATTGAGTGGTACAGAATTAGTTCCACTAGTTTAATAGTGGCAAATACAAAAATGTTAAAATTAATATCTATATTAAATGCTTTACTGGGTAATCAGCTATGTACAGGGCATCTTGTATACTAGTCCTAGCTTTATGACCCTACTATGTAGGGCTACATAGTAGGGTCATAAAGCTAGGACTACTTGTATACCAACCATGCAGTTAGCAAGTGCTATTTCCAAATGATTAATTATTAAACAATCCTGCCTACTCTGGCTGCTACTAAATATGCAGACTGAACATAATGACACAACAATATCCAGGCAACTAATGTCCCTAAGTTCTTTAATTTAACAGTCTACACAACATTGTCTCTAAATAGTTACATAGTGTTGTGTGGTGCATTATTTGAGTACAAAATCATATTTTCTGCAAACTAATCATTGCCATAAAATGTGTATTTGTCAAATTAGCTCAATCAAAGTTTCCTTAAAAAACAATATAAAAACAATCATTTTGACCAGTCACTAGACTTGTAATTATTTGACCATCAAAAAGTTTGCCTAAATATTTTCCGAAATTGTTTTCATTCTCATCAACAAATAAAGCTTAACTCTTTATTTTTATGCTAGCCGCTGAATATAAGACGTATCAAGGACAATTCTTAAAGATGCCCAGTTTATGAAATAACAGCTTTTTCTTTAAAAAATCATGCTGATTTATCAGCAATTTGAAACTTTAGTCAGCATAAAAATATACATTTTATTTTTTTGACTAATAGAATTTATGTGGTAGATGATAGGTATAACAAAAAATAAAAATTCTGAGTGATTAATTATTATAACAATTACAACATATACAGTAATATACACATGTGATATATACATACATCACTGTCCGAGGACTGAGCAGAGTCTGCTTCAGAACTTGAACTAGAACTCCTCTATAAAATATTATATTGACAATACACAGCTTTATTAAAAGTTTAAAATATGGTTAAATTTACATTACAAAATACAGCATTTGGCACCATTTTATTATAAATGCTGGCACCTACAGGTAGCAGAGGGAAAACAAACTCTCCTCTGGACAATAAAGCACAATTTTTTGACACATTCTCAGATTTTGAAACCAAAATAAGGCCTCATACTTCAAAAATTTGCTCTGATTTAAAATTGTTTTTTTTTTGCAATGTTTAGATCATAATACAACATCACCATGTCTACAACAGAAATATTACCCTGCTTCGAGATCTAGAATTAGATCCCTTCTTTTTCCTATCCTTCTGGTAATGCAAGCAAATTAACAAAAATAATAATAAATTCAACAATTCCCAAGCAAGAGACAATTGAAGAAAACTGCAGCATATAAACGTGTACCAAATGTGGTGACAGCATATGTTGCTTAAGAATATAACACTGGCTGTTTATAATAAAATCCAGCAAGAAAGTGACTTTAACAACTTGTTAAAAAGACTTTACATAGTCCCTTAGGCACGGTAATTTGATTGTTTTTAGAGACAAGAAGTAATAGTGAATATGACTATTTAGATATTCTTAAATAACATAGATTTTATGGATTTTTTAAATAAAATTATACACATGGACATTCAAACAAATAAACTCATAATATAGTCCCAACAAACACTGGGTACTATTTTCACATAACATCATAGTGAATGTTCCTAATGAAAACATAAACAACCTCGGGACCCTTAAGTGATTTTCTCTTATACTAACCTGTCGTGAGCTATCTCGGGCACTTGCCACGGCAGCAGCAGTAGCAACATCAGCATCGTATTTGGCTTTTCTCAAATCTTCTTCAATCAAAGTTTTCTCCACCTAAAATAATGCAATAGGGACTCCAGTGAAAAATTAAGTAAGTTACATGTACAGTTTTGAAACATTACAGCTAGAAACTTTCTGTTGCCATACACACAAAGGCAGAGTATATATCCATATACTTTAATTAGTTTTCTCAGTATACATGGGACTTATACACAAAGATAGATTTAAACAACTTATAGCATAATTATTTATTTATTTAAAATCTGAAAACAAATAACATAATTAAATACACAAATATACACTAATTAGAACTTGACATATTTCTAATGGGGACATGCACTGCACTTAACTGGTAACTCATTGCAACATATGACATTGCTTCACACCAACACTGACCATGTAATATAAAGTTAGACATTGAGTGCAAAAAATTATAAAGTATCATAATTTTCATTTTACTTTAATGACAGATAATGCAACACAGGGGCCCAGATGACTCTCTGTAGGGATAAGTAGAGAGAGAAGAATTTTCATTAAACCATTCTCTTGAGTTAAGAATACACCACAAATTTTGTTAATACACACACACACACAAATACACAATTGGTATCAGCCACTGAAGACTAGCATTATTATCACAAAATGTGTGGAAATTCATCAACCAACAACATTTTTAGAATGGTGCAGTAATTCATGCTTCCATAGCGTGCTTTGGCAGTTAAAAATATGGTTAACAATTTACTATAAAAAGAAGTAAATGGTAAGACACATGCTATGTAATCAAAGATGGTTTAATTTAACAAAATACTGCAAAAACAAAGGTGCAATTTCATTAACACAAACATACTAGTTCTTCCTTCAGGTGAGCTATCTGCTGTTGTGCCAAATCTAATTCTTGCTGTAAACATAAAAAACAAATCAAAACAAAATCATAACTTGTGGAGACAACTTTAAAAGGCTATTTACACAGGTTTACATATATCAATTATTTTTTCTATGAACACAACATGTAAAACTACAACATATTTTTATTGTGATGATAATTAAGTCTGGACAATCAAAGTGATTCTTAGAAAGAATTATTTGTTTATATCTACACTATGGATACATATAAGTGCCACAACAGTGTCAAGTGCTCCACATCACAATCCCACACATGTGCATATCCAAAGCAAAAAATTAGTAAAAGTTATGTCATTCATAACAAACAGTGACTTTTGTAATAGCAAATGCTAAAAAGTTAATTTAGTAGGTAATATTCTGACACAAGCACAGTTGACAACAGTGCTGCAATGCAAACTTTCATTATACACGCTGTGGCTCATACATTTTTCTCCTCAGCTTGCTGCAGTCTGTTTTCAACCTCAGAAAGTTGTTTCTTGGTATAATCAGCCTCGTTCTACAAATAAAATCTCTTAGCATTAACTCAAGTACTTATATATACAAAATACCACTGACATTTTTACCATCAGGATGTCGTGTAATTTTTGAACAATAAAAAAAATTCAAAATATGTAGCCCCTAAAGTAAACCAAAAAAGCTTATCAAAAAAGCATGTAAAGCAGTCAACAGTTTGTGCAAATGAGAAAATATGAGATTGCACACATGGAAAGCATTTTGCATCAATTATATGTCAAATATGCACAATTAAAAAAAAAGCTTATGACAAAATGTAATATAATATTTCTTTACAATTTACAAGTATTATATGTTCAGTTAAGCTATGTTTAGCTAAGGCTTTGGCTTTTTTGAAAGTTAGTGCCAATAAATAGTAATTTTTGGTGAGGTAGTGTGCTGTCATTTGACACAAATCAGATTAAATTAAATAATAATTGTAATAGATGTGACACAGAAAATAAAGTTGCAGTCAGTAAAGGTGGTGCATTTCCAGTGTGCTTGCGTGCCTTCCCTTAGAAGTGTGGCTGTAAAAATGTAATATAAATGACTTGGTTCATGTATATAGTGCTATTGAAGTGACGGACACGTTTTATAACATATCATACTGCAACCAACATATAGACTCACAGTTCTCAGTTCAGCATGTATTAATTGGGTTTTTGTCTCCTCCAACTCGTTCTGTTAAAAAGATCGAAGCAACATTAAATTAGTACCATCTTTTTCAAAACTGACAAGTCTTTGAACCAATAATTTTTTAATCAATCAAATATAGCCCCCTAGGGAAGTTTTTTCAACGGCACTGACTATATGGTATCTGAAAAAAACCCTGATAAATATATATCATATTGAAGAAACAACAGATTGCATAATTGTTTCCCTTCCAATTTACCCTGCTGTCTAAACATCACCACTTTAATTAGCAATTGTTGCTAATTTGGATCAGATTTGTTCAAAATACAGAAAATATTAATATTCATTGAAAGTGTTACCAGTGTCAACAGTCAAACATTTTAATTTAAGTACGTAGCTCGAAGCTGAATACATATTATACATTAAGATAAATGTATGTAGCAAGGAATAATTACATTTAAGAATAAATATATGACATCTTAACTTTTAGATTCAATGAATGGTTGGACTGTGGTAGATGTAACAGTAATATTCCTAATGAAAGGCAGACTGTGTAATGATTCTAGCACTTCACATCTGGGACTTTGTATATAATGAATGTGTGATCATTAGAGTTCACCATCATATTGCTATATGTTTATCAGTTAGAATTTATACTTATAAAATTATGTTCAAGAACAAACATGGACAGTCAAGAAATTATCTGTCCAGAAGATTAATTAAAAGTGGAAAAGAAAAAGTTAAATCACTGAATTTAAAAATTTAATTGAGCAAATGTTAAATTTTTATCTAGGGATACTAGGAAATAATATTTATGAATCACTATGAACAAAAATATTTACCGTGAACTTTGCTCCCATATATTAATATTGTGAAATATTCAAAACAATTATATGGGTTATAGAAATTCAAAAGCACAGTCAATTTTGATAAAGTACAAATAATACATTATACCATGCTGGTGGTTGGCACATATTAAAATGCCTCAAGCTAAGATAACGGCAGAGAAAGGCTTTGTAAGGGTACTATAATTGTAATTTTTTGAAAATCATGAGAACAAATATTATATTCAGTTCAACAAACAGTAGTAGTCAAGTAGTCAAGAAGGCCATGTTAAATGTTCCTCTAAAAATCTTAATAGTAAACAGTTTTGAATTACTCCTCCAAAGCAAGTGATAACAGAACACAAATCCTAATACACCACAACTGGAATAGTGACTTGAT
Organism: Phoronis ovalis; assembly: GCA_028565635.1. Taxonomy (NCBI): domain Eukaryota; kingdom Metazoa; phylum Phoronida; family Phoronidae; genus Phoronis; species Phoronis ovalis. Next base: position 21,922 of record JAOXYB010085053.1, read on the forward strand.
ATCATCTAGTAAAATAGAGTTTTTATTGGTAAAATTGATGTTCAAAACATGGATGAACAGCAGAAGAAATATTATACTTTAGTAAATTAGATATTGATTTGAAGTTAAGTGTCAATAAATACTTAAGTAATTAAGTAATGAAGTGTCATGACTATGACAATCATTTGTTTTTATAAAGATCACTACTTTGTATTAATTAAGTAGCACAACCACATGGAAATGTTCTCATGGAATAATGAATACACTGGATATTTAAAAAAAACACTAATATCCAAATGTTAAAATATCTATATAAAATATCAGACTAATAAAATATCTAAGAAATAACTTCTGGTATAATTTTAAAGATACATGAAATAATAAATCCTAAAGCCTAAAAAAACATGATACAATACTTGAATCGCATGCAAGAAATATTTGTCAGATAAACTGAACAATTTTGAAAACCTTGATGATGTGTGCATAACATAAGGAAGCAATCCAAGCATTGGAGTCTCAGGGAAACTTTTTGAAGTGCTTTTCAATTTAAGTGTTGCCTACCCCAGTACTCAAACTTAGGATGTATTAAATCAAATGAATAGGAAAAATAAATCAGAACTTGAAGTGGTGCTAACACCTTCCCATGGGCTTGAACTAATGATCACTTTGTGGATATAAACTGAATCAGTTTAATTTTTTTTAAAGTAAAATAATAGAAAATGAACTTCAAAATATATATATATATTAAACTGATTCAGTTTACATCCACAAAGTGTGTATATA
>JAOXYB010085164.1:0-22682 GCA_028565635.1 Phoronis ovalis
AAACTAATTATAACAGGGGCGGATCTAGGGGGCAGGGTCCCTTAGACTCAGTAACAATTTTCATAAATACTCGTATAGTAAAAATGTCACTGGAGGAACAGTTTGTTATTTATACATCATTGGTATTGTTGTAATTTCTTTAATTTGTAAGAGAAATACTGATTTTTTGTGATTGTATTTTTGTAATAATTGAACTTTTTGTGACTAACAGCAATACCCCAGTATAACAAAAAAATTATGACACATGGGTACCTTCAATGCTGTACTGTATGTAGGATGAGAGTGTGTGGGTTAAAGAATGTGCAGATAAATGTATACAGCAGTAATTATTTTACAAATCACTTATATTTAAATTTTGATCAATGTATGGTAGGATAATATATATGCTACCTATAAATATAACTTAAACAACTAACAACTGAGCAGCCTACTCACAGTACCACATGACACAAACGTGTATATGCACCATTTTACTATGTGGGCCTATTTTATAACCCAGAATATCATTGTCAATGGCTGCACGTTTAGAACAATATAATATTGTTAGTTGTTTTACTTACATTGTATTGTTATAAGAACAATACAATGTAAGTATAACAACAATGACAAAAAATATAGAACATGCTACTGCATCTATAAAATGGTAGTTAAACAACTAACAACTGAGCAGCCTACAATAAACTGAAATCTACTCACAATACTACATGACACAAATAGAAAAGGTCATTCTTTTCGCTGATTGGCTACACGGTGACACACCTTCAGTGTACGCCGACCTCTGGCGGTTGACCTAGTTTCGCGATTTCTGGTAATGATTCAATGCTAACTGCGTTTTAGAAAAGTAAATGATGCTCTAATAATTTGTTTTGGAGCATTTTTAAATTGCACGAGTACTTTTGGTCATATAATGAATTTATGTTTTTGACAAATAATGAAAATTTAAAAAATAAATCTTTTTTTAAACATTTATTAATAATTCAAAGATTATTCATGGCATTTATGTCAAATATTCACTATGGAGAAAGAAAAGTGCGCGTATACCAACATGTTATCATCGCTGTTTCAGTTTTAGATTTGACAGAATTTATATATTTAATTTTTAAAAAACAGTAAGATGTGGTGTCACAGAAGTTCCTGCAATAAAGGTACTGCCTGTCCTATTCACTGTACAAAAATCAGAAAAATTAGTATTGTATCGTCATGAGGCTCTAGCTTAGCCTTAAAACTCATTTTAATGAAACATATATTAAAGCTAGAATGAGACAAAATAAGTACAGTGAATTTTATGCAAAAAGAACAAGATACAAATTATATTTGTTTCAGTGAAGAACATAGATTATAAGCTGTGAGTTGTGTACTCTTCATGTCATGTTTTGTAGCGGAGCATATCAAGGCCCTGCTGTGAATAGGCCACGACTGTTGATAACGGGTAAAGAAGGTCAAGGACAAAGTAATCATCTTGCTCCCGCATTGCTTCACTACATGGAGTGTTTTCCTGTGCATGTACTGGATCTACCAGCCCTCTATGCTGTCAGTGCCAAAACACCTGAAGAGTCCTGCTCACAGGTATTTAACGTTTCTGTAACTATTCTGGTATGTGACAGTGGGCATTTTTCATCTTGCCAACATAGGCAATGATATTTTAAGAGCAACCAAGTGCTTTATACATCAGTAGCATTGAAAACAGTATTCTGAACGTATCACCAGTTTATCATGGTTTTTATAACATTGTGCAAAGTCAATTTTGTCTGGTGCTGATTCCTCTTCGCCTCATTTCCAGATTTTTCGTGAGGCGAGACGTACATGCCCAAGTGTTATTTATGTTCCGCATGTGAATCAACTATGGGACGTGATTAGTGAAACTCTCAGGGCTACGTTTCTTACTATGCTACATGATCTTGACCCTTCAGCACCAATGTTGCTATTAGCCACAAGTGAAACATTACACAGTGAGCTGCCTGTTGAGGTAAGTATTCTAGTACTGTAATGAGTACTTTCTTTCTGTGTTCAAAACTTATGATTTTGACATTTTTATTTGTTGCATGTTATCTTTAATAAATCGTCTCAACTTATATTTGTAGTGCAGAATTGGATTCTAAGCAAAAGTTATTGAAAAAGCTATATGCATTGTCTGTTTGCATGCACTTGGTGATACTATCTACTAAAACTTCCCACAATTCTGTGATTTGTGTATGATTTGCAGAGTGCTGCTTGATTGTTTATTAACAAAATGTGGAATTAGGATATATTTGGACCATCACTTGTGACGCATGTAAATCCATGCAAACAGTACACTTTTAACAAAGAGGAGGTGGCACTGTGTATAATGCTGCAGGGATATAATTAGTAAAAAGCTCTGTGCATAGTAGGCGTTATCAAATAGGTATTTCAAATCTAGTTCATAGGGGTAAATTTGTACCACTTAATAGCTAATCCGTACTGCAAGAAAGTAATATTGCAAACCAAAAGTTGCATATCATTGCTATCTTACAGTTTACATGTAAACATTTTGCTTTTGTTTATAGGTGCAGCAGTTATTCTCAGGTACTTCCGATGAGGTAATTACTATGCAGAACCCATCAGATGCTCAAAGAAAGGCCTTCTTCGAAGATCTTCTGCTCAATCAAACAACAAGGCCCCCCACAATGAAATCAAAATCTTGTAAGTTGATATTTGACAATGACTTAACTACTGCCCACCTGCATAAAGAGGATCTTTCACATCAGTATTAAGTCGTAGTATAATGCATTTTACAGTGCAAAGTATAACAATGCTAACTCACTGAGCAACTAAACTAAGTGATATTTTACAGTGCAAGTATAACAATGCTATTCTTAACTCACTGAGCGTCTCAACTAAGTGATATTCTAGCAAGTGGACTTGCTTTATTTGTAGTGCGAATTTTAGAAGTATTACCAAGGGCTCCTGCACCAGAACCACGAAGATTAACGGAAGCAGAAAACCGAAAGCTGTGGCAACAAGAGGAGAGTACTCTGAGAGAACTCAGACTTTTCTTACGTGATGCTCTAAATAAGCTGGCTCGAGATCGCAAATTTAATATCTTTGCAAAACCTGTGGATAGTGAAGATGTGAGTTGTTTGTAGTTAAATAATCTTATCCTTTTGAAAAACTGTGTTGTCCTCACATTTCTATAACTATTTGAAAGGCTATCAAACATAAACGTAAGACATGCATAGTTATCAAGTATCATAGTATCTCGTTGTTGATACTGAAATGATTCTGTCCTCACGACAAAAGATGTTATAAAAAGACTAAGTTAGTATATACGTAGTTGCTGTTAGAACTGATTCTTCGTTAGATACAATTTGTATTTCATCCCTTTTTTCACGGAATAACAGTTACATTAGTTTCTTTCATGTGCTTCTACATAAGATTAAGATTTCTGGTATTAAACAAAAATGATGTACTCTAATGTAGCCTTCAGAAGATTAAGCATTATTTAATGTAATTTCTATTTTATAGGCACCAGATTATTATGACATCATTGAAACCCCTATGGACTTATCGAAGATGATGTCAAAAATTGATGGTCATCATTACCAGTCTGTTAAAGAGTTTGTGGAAGACATTAGTCTCATATGTAATAATGCACTTGAGTATAATCCTCCCAAAGATCCAACAGGTACTGTATGATTGTAAACGTTATAACACTCATCCTGTTCCCACAGTTATGCTTGCAACTCTCCCCCAAATGGTATTTTTAATAGAACTGCTCCTTATCTGTGGTCCTAGTTGTTTTATCTTTCCCACCGTCTTTCCCTGTTCTTTGTTAATGTGTTTATCAAACTTGTTATGAAGATTAAAGTTGTAATAATCAACCAGCAAAACATTGTATGTTATTAATTGAAAGTTTTTATGATGCACAGAATTATCTGATGTTGTGTAAATAGGCTTTAATGACATGTTGAAATTATTAAAAAAAATTCTCTAATATTACCATTTTTAGTGCATCTTTATATTTTAGGTCGCGCTATTCGCCACCGTGCCTGTGCTCTGAAAGATGCTGCAGCAGCATTGATCGACAATGAATTAGACCCTGATTTTGAACAGATGTGTAAAGAAATAGTAGAATCTAGAAAAAGAAGAGGTGAGACTTCAAATATTATTTTTTGTGCTTATCAGCTGCAACTCTTAGCTTGGTAGTTTTAAGCAGTCTCTGTTCATAAAGAATGAGAAACTATGAAAACGAGTGCAGAAGAGTTCCTTTGGTTGTACAAATGTCAAATGAACATAGTTTATTAACAGTGTTATATGTTTTTTCTTTAGGTGTTACCCCAAGTAAATCTGCTCCCGACTTCATTCACACAAGGCCTCTAAACAAGCCTGCAATGCCTGATTTTAATATGGTACATCCACCTCGTGTTAGGCCATCAACTCCTGAAAATGCTATACGCTGCAGCCGTCGTGTTCGAGGTTTGGAAGTGCCCCCAACACCCCTAGCATCGTCAAGGAAGACTCCACAGAAAAGTAGTTCGGCAGAAGAAAAAGTCAAAACTCCAGAAAAAACTGATTCACACTCACAGAAAAAAACAACTCCACCTAAAAAAAGACCACATCGATCTATCTGGTGCCGACCTAGGCGAAAACGTCGTCGCCGTGGTAGTGCTAAGACAGATGCTGAGGACAGTGAAGACAGTGTTGAGGATGGTGGTGTATCTGATGCTAACTCAGATCCTGGTGGACCACATCGCTCTAGTACACCGGAGAATCAATTAAGAGAAAGAACACCATTACGTGAGCGCTCTCCATTAAGAGAAGCTACACCAAATTTGGAATTCACATCACCAGATAGAGGTGATGCGAGCAAAGATGTATGTATAAAAGCTGATGACTACAGAGGACAAAAAAATTATAACTGTGATAGCAGCGGGACTATTGCTGTTGTTGACCATGAGAAACTGTCTTGGCTTCTAGATCGCGTTGTCAAGGTGACTCGTAATGCCAATATTGAAGAACTTGAACGGCTTCATAGTGCTTTAGGGCATTGCATTTACCAACATAGGAAGAATTACATCAAAACACAGCTGCTTAAGGTGAGTTTACAGTTATTATGTATGTGGCTTGAATAAGTATATACGTAATTGGATTTGTTCACAACGTATACAGACAAGTCAATTTTCAAGCTTCTAGAATTTTAGTATCATCTCTGATTGGCTAATACATAATGTCAAATCACAGACTCATTGATGTCTTGTTAGTGGTTAGTAAAACAAAGGGATTGCTGTTGTATATGGTTGAATTTTTATTGCATAGAAAATTAATATAAAAAGTACATATAATAAGGGAAAGATGAGTGTGAAAGGCACAATATGTGGGTGACAAAAAATATATTTGTAGGAGACTGACATTAGGGTTTCACAGTATGGAATGGTTTAGGTGTATCCAAAACTGTTCTTAAATTTTTATTTACCTATGGCTATTTTGTATAGGGATGATTTGAATGTGCGATAATTTGTGGCTTCTTGCTTATAAGTAACTATTTAACTGTGATTGGTAAATCGTTTTGCATTTTCTAATTTTGCAGGATATGGAGTCAGCTATACATCGAATTTGTCAATAGTGGAGGTTGCAAATGGAACAGATACTGTGATCTCATTCAATGCCAACTTTGTATTATTCCAATTATGCATTCAACAAAGTAAAGTTTTATTACAATGCTCATATATTTAATACATCACATGTTACAGAATCAGTATTATGAATATTCATGTGGTTGTTGACATTTTTACTATCCAGCTGGCCAGTTACACAGTGAGCAAATGGTGATAGTTTATCAATTAGTGGTTTAGGTGTGACGAATCAAATATGCCAGTTCAAAATACTACTTTGTTATAAAATTAGAATAATAACATTAGTCGCAGGATTCCTATTTTGTTACAGTGATGTTTTTCGTGTTTATGGCAAGGAAACCGTTTTTTTTAGCTGCAACATTACTTATTAGTCTATAAACAACCTTATTTTATTACTTATATAGACAATTGTTATATGCACTTATTTATAAATAAGAACCGTTATATATTACTTTTCATATTTTTAGGACATTACATAGTTCTAAACAGCTGTAAAACATTTGAGTTTTTGTCTTTAATTTATTTCTGCATAATGTTAGGTAGGAATTGTAAAATTTAGTTAACATGACACAAAGAGTAAAAACAAAACTTCTCAATCAAACTTCAGTGTGTAATTTAAAAATGATTATAGTGTGTGTGTGTTTGGTGATTCTGGTGATTGCAGGAGAAGATTCAACAATGGACCTTACTTGCTGTGAGTGGTTGTGCCTCATTTAACGAATTTGTAATAATTTTAATTTCAAGACGCTGACATTCTGTTCTAATAGATACGTTCCTATATGTACATTTTATCTACCTCACTATACAGTGGATGCATGTTTTGTCTTGATATGGGATAGGGGGATTTTTTTGTAAATTAAACTTGTATAAAGCGTATTTTGTAAATAAAACAGGCACCAGGAATGACATTGATTAAGTTTCTTATAAGATCTAAATATTTGTCTACATATTGCTGCAAGTTAACACCTACTTTGCTTCCAACGTACAAAAAAATATTAGCAGATATATATATATAGGTAATGACCCCTTTGAGCTCAATATAATTTGGAGGAGCACTCCTAACAATATCACCGGATGGATCTAGGAAATTTGATTTTTATTGCTTGGACATGTCCGTTTACGAAATTTTACCTAGTTTATGCGCACAAACTATTCTGTTATAACTTTAGTAGTTAACAAAGTTACAAGGGATCATCACCATGATCAATATTTGACTTTGTTTATTACTTTAGTATTTTAAGGAAGTAATGAAAATTGGTGTGTAGGTTAATTAAATAATCATCTTTTCAGACCCTTTTTCAAAAGGTGGGTGCGTTTGTGGTGTTTGTAGAATTACCGATTTCAGAAAATATCAGTTCAGTAATTCCAAAAGGTCGCTGAAACGTCTCCGTGCTGCCAGAAAAATTGACAAGCAAAAAAAAGGCAATTTCCACTCCTGCTGTAACAATACGCCCAGAATAAGTGCTAACGTAACAAAAAAAAAAAGGGGGGGGGATGCATTCCTATCTCAAAAGGGGGATGCGTTAACATTACATTAATGGTCCTCTCATTTCAAAAAGGGGGGTTGCGTTATCATTAAAAATGTTCCTCTCATTTCAAAGGGGGTTGCATTCGCAAATGAAGGAAGATCTTAAAGAGTTAATTAGATGTTCCAAGTGATACATTTTTTTGGAATATTGAAATGTCACTTTTATGTTTACTGATTCCGCAAGATTTCTAAATCGCAATAAGTATACCGTATGGATAGCAAAGTAGCATATGCACGCATAGTGCATATATTTATGACCCAACTTAGATGGTACTATAAGAAATAGAGACATATACTATAAGACCAGCTTATATGTGCAGATGCCATTTAGTTTCAATAACTGCCATTTGACATAACTTATTATGGGATTTCAAAGATACATGAAACTTAGGCTCAGTCTGAATAAATCTATCCGTTAGTGCTACGTTACTATGCTAACTAGTTGAGAAGGTACGTAGCACGAACGGATGGGTTTATTCAGACTGCTTTTAAAGGGTTAGTCAAATTTCTATTGAAATAAAGCAAAGCCGTGAAATGGAATAACATTCTAAGAAAATCATCTTGTGATTTGAAAACAATTGAAAGCACACCCGTGCTTATTTAATTTTTCAGTTTTTAATATTGTCTGACAAAAGAAGTAAGTAAATGTTACATAGAGAATAATAAACAGATTAACGATCCAATACGAAGTGCATATCTGAGCTATAGGATATCCTGTGAGCCCACCGTCTATCTGTCCCAATGTCTTCAACAAGCGAATGAACCCATGGTTGTATGATTTCACCATTTGCAATTCTTTCCCACTTCGAGGTATTAGCTAAAACGCCTTCTAACATAACTGAAGCATTGGGAAATATTTTTGCAAGCAAGCTATACAAAGGGATACAAACAAAATCTAAAAAGCCTTTCTCTTGTTGAGGAATTTTATCCCTACAGTTTCTATCCATCATTGGTAGTGGATCGAAGCCTTTTTCTTTTTCAATATCTCCTTGAATGTAGAACTCATCATATAACCATTTTACATTTTTACAATGGTCATCCCAGCTCTTCGTAACTTGAATCAGATCACATGCGGTAATCATTAAATGTTTCAGTTTCTGTTTGTGCTCACGATTTTTGAAATCAAACGTATTGGAATCAACAAGCGCCTGCATTGATTTCTGATTAGCAAAATGTAATGCAAAGTCTGTTAATGTTATAGTATTTTCTATTTCTTTTAAAATGGTATTATAATCATTTTCGGAAAAATTTCGAAATATGTTACAGGAATTATTTCTTAAAACAAATAATGTCCTTTCAATATGATGATTTTCCATGGTAGATGTGCTATATAAAGCTGCTAATGGCAAACGCAGTCTTTCGTAGAAAGAATTTGTAAATCCTCTATGATCCATATCATGACAGATGCATGCAAAGAACATTGCGATGGTTTCAATTTCTGTTAAAAAATGTGGTGGCACCAAGTTATTCAACATCCAATAAAAACAGTGTGTTACTGTAAATGCGTGAATCCAATTGTGATAAGGAACGCCAAAACGATAATTATTTCGAACGGTTAAAATAAAATTATTCATGATCAGCGTCTCATTATCAAATCGGTTGTTTCCAAATTGTTTGATAGCCATGTAATTGAAATATGAAGGCAATACCTTTGAAATATCTTGTATATAAAAGCCAATATCTTCAAAATTTTGTGGTATCATAACTGGCGCGTTATAAGAATATCTTGATATTCTGAAAACCAGTTCATCTAGCTCTATAACCAGCTTTTCATAATAACGTGAAACTCGTTGCTCTTGTTCTTTAATCTCAAATGCCATAGCAACCATAGACATATATTTACTAAAAGTTTCAAAAAGTATTTCATCTATAAGTGTAAAATTACGTTCAGTTATTTTATTGATGGCTTCAATAATTCCGACGGCATTATCTTTGAAAATAAATGGAGCCGCCAGAATGTTTCTAACTGATGTGACTTTTCTACTTCCAGATTCCTGTATTTGTCTGTCTATTTCCGTATAGTACTTATCATCCAGCATATCATCATTTTGAACATTGACCACTTCTTTCGTTTCGAACACGTATTCCTGTATACCTTCTATGTTTGTGCATCTGATATTTGTTTTATCTTTCGAATATATAGCCGCCCCGCTTGGTGATTTTAAACCTTCATCAAACATGTATGCATAAAGTCCTCTTGCATTCTGATTACTGTCTAACATAAAAACATGACAACGTTCGGCTTGAACCGTGTTTTTAATGTTAGATAGCATTGTCTTTAACACCGTATCGAAATCAGTTGCGTTCAATACTAGTTCAGTAATTGTATTCAATTTTCTATATTTTTCTAACTCGTAGTTCTTTTTTATTTGATAAAATCCAATACATGCCCATGATACAATACTGTTTGCGACTTTATAATCATAGTCAGCAAATGGTACGTTTTCCCAAGATTTTATGAGTTCTACGACACCAAACAACTCAAAGGCTTCTGGAATAACAACTGGTATTGTGATAATGGACTGAGCAAAACTATTGATACAAGTGCAATCATTTATCAACCGTCCTACTTTTGTTCTAGCCACTTCTACTGCAGTTTCACTTATTTGTCGCTTTTTTGCGGGAATATTATTTGAAGAAAAGTCATTAATCCATTGTAAAGCTATTATCCGTAACTCATCGGGCCCGTGAGGTCCCGTTAAATAGACTGATACACCATCTGCATTTAAGACCGACTGTGAAATTTTAGCAGCGTCACAAATAACATCATTACGTGATTTACCAGTACCCGACGCTATAGCATCAATCAAGTCTTTGAAGAGTTCTGTCGTGTTTGCTTGGCAATATTTTGGTACAATTGGCATAGCAAGTTTTCCAGGGTCAGTTACTGATATTTCGATTTTACGTTTCTTATTTAACCAATTTTCCATCTTTTCCAATTGCACAAAGTCTAACACGTTTTTTTCTAATAAAAGTGGATTGCTTATAAGCATAGTTTTAACGTTATCTCGCAGGTCATTATTATCAGTAGAGATACTACTCCATCTCTTTCCCATTTTGACATAGCATTCATAATTCCGGTTTCGGGAAGACATTGCTAAAGTGCTATATTTAAATTGTCAGAATCTATGGCGACTTTAAGATTGACGTTTTCTTCGCAACCAATAGCTTTTCAAAACAACCACATTACTGATTTTGCTATCCTTATCATTCTCTGTTACGTGTCAATATTCATCGAATCAAGTTCTGGCTTTGTCTGAAAACTATGTTCGACAATTATATTTCAATAAGGTGACGTCATTGTCAATGACGATGCGTTAATGCGTTTGATAAAATTCCTCTGAGTTCTAATATGTGAGGAAATGATGCCATGGTGGAAATTTTTTGCTTATTCATTTTGCGCTGTAAAGATTGCTCGATTGCGACGTGAATAATAGTTTCTACACTAATCACTAGGAGGATTCAAAACAGCTCTATCACGTGTTGCGGCAAACACGAGACAGTTGTAGTTGAAGTGTCATCAAGCCAGCAGTTAAATGTTTGGATAGTCAGACAAAACAAATTTTGAAAGAATTTGGAAAATACCTAGCCTAATAATTTGTGCAATTTTTATTTGAGAAACTGAAAATTACGAAGTGGAAACTTATCCTTTTCTATAGGCCGTGAGGGCTATGGGGGGGGGGGGGGTTCGCGAGCAGCGAGCACTGGGGGTTTGTTAAATCCGAGCAGCGAGCATTGACTTGGTCTGTTAAGTGCGAGCAGCGAGCATTGTCTTTTGGTGACCATTTTTTTGTCTGTTTTCTAATTTTTTTAACTATTTTCTTTTGTCGAGGATTTTTTTTGTTTGTCGATTTTTTTGGCGACCGGTTCTTTTTGGCAACCGTTTTTTTTTTTGTTGTTAATTTTTCTTGTTAAGTGCGAGCAGCGAGCATTGCCGATTTTTAAGTGCGAGCATTAATAAAAAAAATTATTTCTTAAATGTTCCATTTAGAGATATTTTTCAGTAGTCACATGTCTAGCTCATGATACTGATATAGCAATATTCGTTAATTTTTATATATTTGACCTGCTTGTGTGTATAGTATATCTATAAGTTGCTAGGAACACTGAGCGCTCTATCAAAATATCAGTAGATAATTTTTCGCGAAAGCATTTCTTTAACGGTGATAACAAAAAAGTAATAATGAAGCAATAAAGTTGCTGAGTCACAGAAAATAACAGGCGTGGTAAGCGGATAATGGACATTTTCACCATATATTAATTAATTTCAATGTTTAACATTACAAAAATAATTTGTTACGCTACCATAAAAACAAATGAGCATACTATTTAATGGAAATTAATTTTCAAAAACAAATTTCAGGGAATCGCACGCAAAGAAATTGTAAGTTTCATCATTAATACTGCAGAAAATATTATAAAAATATATATATAGCGTATATAATTAAATAATATAATATGTGATAACAAATGTCGCGTGTACACTTTGAAGGAGAAAACCACACGACCTAACAAAACTTAACATTTCGATGAAAAAACTTTCTTCAGAGAAGTATTTAAATAAACTTCAAAAAGTTAGTGTTTTTAGTATGCAAATGAATGCGATAATTTCATAATCTATCAGTTTAAACAGTTGCTGAAAGAGCATCGAATGGACTATGTTTATGTTACTCATAGACAGGTTATCTAAATCTTGACACTCATAAAAATAGTATTTGAGTTATAGCAAAATAAACATGTTATACTAGACAGGTATCTTTTCTTGTTCATTCATGCAACTCCATCATTTATATACCAAGTTTTATGATAAAAACCACAAACGTCACGCTAGACTTGTAAGGACAGTGACATGTACTTTCCTGGAACAGGTATGTACATCGTGAGCATTAAGCTGCAAAGATGAATCGTTTGATATTCTTTAAAATACTTATTGTAGTTTTGTTGGGGATTGATTTATTTGGTAGTGGAAAGGCTGATGGAGCCAAGATTTTACTAGTACCCATGGCAGTTTATAGTCAAGTTACAGAACAAGTTTTGATAGGAGAAGAACTTGTAAAGATGGGACACAGTGTTAGTTTAGCTATTGGTAATGACTTTCCTTTAACCCAACAACAACCGGAACAGAAAGGTATTTTTGTTTTGCGTCACAAGGAAAGTACGAACAAAAAGGCAATGAAACCACATGGACCGAAATTTGACAAACTGATTGCAACAAATGCATTGAGTGACGTTAGCGCGTTTGAGTTCATAAAATTGGTATCAAGGGGAATAACATACAGTTGTGATGCCATGTTTTCGGATACTACATTTATGGAAAGACTTAAAAAAATTAACTTGGATTTAATTATACTAGACGGTTTGTCAGTTGGTCGATGTCTTACTATTTTACCAAAACTGTTAAAAGTAAAATTTATCACCGACACGTCTACTTTTTATGAAGGCTATCTAGCAGGCATCTCTGCTCCAACAAGCGTTATTCCTTCCACTTTGCTTGCATTTACACCAGAAATGGATTTCTTCCAAAGAATGTTAAATTTTATCGCACATGTTCAGTTTAATACATTACCGGTCCCTATTGATGGTGAGTGGCTAATTGAAAAATATCTACCGGGAGAAAATCTGTCTTTTCGCCAACTTACTGCACAAACAGAGTTCTGGTTATTTGGTAACATAGATCCTCACATGGACTATTCCCTGCCTATGACTACTAACATGGCCTTTGTTGGCGGCATGACAGCAAAACCTGCAAAACCTTTGTCTATTGACTTAGAAGAATTTGTCAGGGGAACGCATAGAGGACTTGTAGTTATGTCATTTGGATCTTTGGCGGGCTATATTCCTCCATATATTTTTGAAAAGTTTTTTGCAGCGTTTGCACAGCTAGAACAACGATTTATAGTTCGAGCTCCGGATGGATATCCCCACAATACAAGCTTAAATATTAAACTTATGACTTGGTTGCCTCAAAACGATTTGTTAGGACATCACAATACTAAGCTATTTATAACGCACTGTGGCAGTAATGGACAATTTGAAGCCTTGTATCACGGTGTTCCAATGTTAGGTGAGTCAATGTTGCTTGGTTATCAGTGTTGTGCAAGTTTAATTTTTTGGTGCGACGTCAACATGATCAGGAAATTCCATTTGGACAATTCTATTTGCAATCATGAGTGCAAAACGTTTTCACCACTTTACCAATGATTTTTATATTTTTAGGTTTACCTTTCATGCCTTCTGATCAGCAATACAATGCCAACCGAATGAAGTTCAAAGGTTTCGGACTGACACTAAATTTGAGAGATTCAACTACAAAAGAAATACATGAAGCAATTAAAGAAATCTTAAATAATCCCTCTTTCTCAAACAATATCAAGGATGCATCTGCAGCTTTTAAATCAGCCCCAATGACTCCTATTGTAAGAGCAGCCCACTGGGTAGATTACATCAGTAAGTACGGAGGAGCCTACTTGCGCCCTCCAGGAGTCGATAAACCGATATGGGAGCACGCAATGTTGGATGTTATGTTATTCTTTCTTTCAGTGTCAGTAATAGTTTTAGTTATAACAAGTTTCATTATTATTTTTATCTGTAAAAAAGTGTACAAACTTTTTGAAATGAAAGAGATCAGTAGATTAACAAAGAACAAAACCAAAAAGTCAAAGACAAAGTAAGTTCCCGTGTCGATCAGTGTTAAAAATCTTCGGGATAGCTCACAGCACATAACAATTTTTTTCATAAACAGGGCACAAAAATGAAAAAAGCCAATATATGACAGTAAGATACAATTCATGTAGTAAGTCATGCATTTATTTGCTGCGATTGCACTTATACCTAGGCTTACGTAGTCTGTATTTTTTTTGCTTTTCAGTTTATATTTCTGAGGAAAAAAATATATTTTCGAAACGTTAATTTATCAGTGTTTTGCTTGTTTGTCGCTACTTTTAATTCATTCTTTTCATATACATATATCAAATTATTGTTTTTTAAACAATTTTTGTTTCAATTTTCATTTGGTTTTATTTGTCTTTTAACCAGATCAAATATTTTCTGAAGTAAGTTATTATTATTATTATAAAACACGCAGTTATTCTTCAGTACAAGTAATATAGTTTATTAACTGGTTGGTCACGTTTTATTAACTGTATACAAAACTTTCGTCACAGGACCATGGCTTACTTGAAAACATGTTCCCTCAAAATAAATCAATTGAAAAGCATTGATGTACTAAGGTTTTCTCGGGTACTTCATTGCTTGCCTGGAAAGCAGACTTTGTACAATTCTAGACTTAGCGTCCAACATAGTCCCTAGCTCAGTTAGATGTTAACTTAGGCTCTAACATAGTAATACTTTAACAGTAAGTTCTAACTTAGTATTGCAAGCAAGTAACCCAGAGTTTACACGAATATTGTAATCGAG
Organism: Phoronis ovalis; assembly: GCA_028565635.1. Classification (NCBI taxonomy): domain Eukaryota; kingdom Metazoa; phylum Phoronida; family Phoronidae; genus Phoronis; species Phoronis ovalis. The sequence goes on from JAOXYB010085164.1 coordinate 14,536, forward strand.
AAAAAACAAACACCTGTTTAGAGCCAGTTAAATGCTTGGACAGTCACACAAACTAAACTTGCAAGGGATTTGGTAAGTACATAGTTCAAGAACAACTGCTTTTTGCAGCAGGTAAATTCCTTTTCCATCCGAAACTGATGAACATTAGCACCAGTTAATACAGCTTCTATTTCGGTAGCAATCCATATTTCAAATGCGAAGAAACCAAATTCGAATGTTTCACCCGAAATCTACGTACCTGTTAAAGTATTATATGAGAGCACTCCTGGTGGTATATTTCACAAATGTATCATCTTCATGCATGTATGCAGGCACCAAAATATAATTATTTGGTAAATAGGTAAGTGAGTTCATTCACATAGGTCGTCAGGGGTTTTCACCTAACAGTGTTTTCTTGTTTTGCAGTCAAGAAAAATAATCAGAAATTATCAAACAATAAAAATTCTTTTGCTGTATAATGCACATAATTTATTCTTTTACTATTATTTACATGTCACACGGTACTCAGACAGACAAAATATTCAAAGCCTGAATAGTTGTGACTTATTATCAGTATCTGTGTGAATTACTAAATATTTCATTCCCTGTTCTGAAGTGTTTAAAAAAAACCCAAGCAATTCAAGTGTAACACAACTGTGCTTTACAAGTTACAACTTCCGTGTACAGTTTTTTACACACTACTCAGTAGTATAACTTAGTGGCAATACACATAAAAGTAATGAAGCTATTTTCTTACAATTTTTAAAGATCCTCATTTAAAGGCATGTGTATCATTTTATCAAATTATAGAGGTAGTACAAAGCTATATCATAATCAACAAGGAACAGGTTGAACAAATGTAACACAAAATTTGCATTTTTGCTGCTTTATACAAGTTATATGAAATATGATGTAGTCTATTTGGTACAAGTCCATCATTAGCTGGGATATGCTTCTATAAGCATTGCGTGACCCTAAAAATAGACAACACGTGGCTTTAGGCTCCAACAGAGCGGATAACAGGGAAAATAAAGTAGCAATATTATACTAGTTACAAATCACAGTACTGTAATGTAAACAAAGTTATGCTGACTTGAACCATTTTATTTAATATGTAATGGTTGATAAGTCCTGCTCAACAAGTTTTTGAAAATAATGTGTTACCCACAAAGTAATTCATGCAATTTTCAGATATCATGGGTTTTTATGTACCACCCAAACACGTTGAGACAAAATGTAAATAATGTATGTGGTTTGTAAGTTAATGTTGTAAAGTTTACTTAATATATGGATATTCTACACACAAAAACCTCTCACCTGCCCTCCCGCTGCACAAGCTGCAAGCATACCATACTGGCCGCCATCCTTGATGAGTCGGTTGGCAACTGTTGTGGCTAACCTCACGCCTGTGGCTCCAAATGGATGCCCAAGTGAAAGCGAACCTCCCCATAAATTGAATTTTTCTAAAGGCGGAGCTCCAAACTGAAAAAGGTAATAAGGCAGTTATATAATTATTCCATTATTAGTACTCACAAAACTACAACAATGTGTCGAAAGCAACATACATGTGGTGCCATCTGTGACAAAACGAAATGTTTCATGCAGTTCTACCAACAGTCATGTGATGTATTTACAAAAAAATGAAATTATGAAAATCCTTAGTTTAGTGACTGATGGCCCAGCAGATTCTACACCGGTCGACTTTTTATATACTTAGTATTTACATGATTATAAATGGTCACGTCTTTGAATAAAACGCATAATTTCAGACACATTAGTAAAAAGAATCATGGAATTACCAATCCAACCAATCAGTTTCATCACGTAATCTGTCAGTGATGCTGTAATGATCCACAAGTTTAGTACTATACCTGCTTTACACTTACATCTATCCACTGTCTTACCTATTTTAAACTTAAAATATTAGAATAAGTTACCTTAGAAGATCTACCCATGTGTGTTTTAGCAAACCAATCAGAGTCCAAAGCTTTTAAGTTTGCTAAAATTTGGCCCTAAAATGAAAGAGTTTAAGAAGTTAGATGGAATGCACTATTATTTACATACCAGATACTAAAAACATACACTTGTAATTGATGGGGAATTTGTATTTTCATAGATAGGTTTTGAAATTTTAGTGTTTAGATGCCATTACATCCCTAGGATGTAAGTTCACATCAGATTGTGGCTCACATGTGATTTGTAGCCTCAATTTGTAGCTGGGCAGTGCAATTTTTGAAGTAATTCCCTTAAGTATTACATCTGTAAAGCAAAGTACTGGATACAATAAATGTCAAGGATTCAGATCAAAAATTGATCCACTTTTCGAGGTTAATCTCGCCTAGCCTAATACCTATGCAAAAAGTGTCATATCTTCCTAAGGAACAAACATGGCTGCCAATCGGCCATTTAGGAAGTTATCAAGATTAAATTATAAGTGACTTGCACTTTGATCTGTATTTACCGTGTTTTAAATATGAAGCTGAAAGGGTGAAAACTGAAGCTGGCGAGACAAATGCATACATGACAACTATATGCCTATTTCATTGAGTGATATGGGCATAAAATGAAAGGAAAATGTTATATTAAAGGCAAGGGGTATTAATACTCACTGCAAAGGCTTCATGGTATTCAAAAACATTCAGGTCTTTCAAGCTAAGTCCATTTCTCTCTAACAATTTTGGAGTTGCATATGCAGGACTACAAATAAACATCATTTTCATCAGATTACACTTCTCAGTAAAGGTATACACAGATGCTGAAAATGGAAACCAAAATAAACTATTCCCATACTCTAAGTGGTGTTTGTGTCATGGTCTCAATCAAACCCAGAATTAAGGGTTTTTCTAATGAATCACATGAATGCCTGGAGAATTGCATGATTGTCCATTCATGAACCATGGAGCTGCGACATGGATGGCATATTAAAAAATCAACTATTTAAATTAACCTGGGCAACTTCCAAACAGAAAACAATTTGCCATTCCAACGCAAACATGAAGATGAATCAGATACCAATAATGTGTGGTTAACTATAATATTTGCAAAAATTTTACCAAACACAACGATTAAGAACCGAGTAAGCAGCACATGTCAAGAGCAAAAATGAGTGGCATATCAAAAATATACTACAACATGTATACAGGCTTGATTGAAGAAAATGGTAATTCTACATAACACGCTTTACAGCTATTTCTGTAGGGAAATCAAAAAGCATTCTTGAACCAATGACCTTTTGCAACACAAAAAACTTACCCTAGAAGCAATTGGTCCTTGGGATCCTGTGACACATACACAAAGTCCCTGAGATAAGCCTTTGGTTTAAAGCCCATTTGTTTGGCTTTCTCTTCAGTCATGATAAGACAAGCTGAGCCACCATCAGTCTGAGGAAAACAAAATCATATATAAAGAAAACCACAAAAAAAATTATCAATCATTGCAAAAGTGTATTATTGTGCACTTTATGGGTTCTTGAATGTTTTTAAAATAAGAGAATAAATAAAGAATACATAATATAGTTTCAAAATCCTTAACACTCAGAAACATGAAATGTAACTATGTATTAGCGATAAACGATCACCATGTGTGATGGCAAATATAAAATACCTACTGTTTCAAAATGATTCAATCAAACCAGTTGCTGCAGTCATAAAATTTAAAGAAACATTGTTTTTAATGACACTAACAAACAGTAAACACATTGACTTTTGACCTTACCAAAAATGAACCATTAGCCGCTGTAATTGTACCATGTGGTTTAACAAAAGCAGCCTTCAACTTTCCCATGGCTTCCATAGAAGATGGTCTAATTCCATTGTCTGCAGCGACAGGATCTTTGACACCAGGTACCTTGTATGTCATGACATCCGAAAGCAGGCCTTCATCGGTAGCTTTCTTAGCCAGAGAATGAGAACGCAAGGCAAACTCATCCTAAACATCCGCATAAAATAGTTTAAGTAAAACAACTGTGTTTTTATGAGACAATTTGACATACTTTCTGTTTGGTTAAAATGTATTCAATTTTACTTTTTTTTATAAAGTCCTAACAGCAAATAAACCTGGCGACTCTAAATTCTTCTTTCTTGAATCACATGTCTAAAATGTAGATGCTGTTATAACACAAACCGAACTTCTGTCAGTAATTTTGAGTCATTTAAAAGAATGCACACATGAAGTCCTTGTCTGTAATGTATTTATGGGTTCAACTACCACTACAACCCACCTGCTCAAGTCTTGAAATACCAAAAGCAGCACACAATCTGTCCGCAGAGTGGCCCATGGTTTCATTAGTAGAGAATTCAGTAATGGCTGGTAACTGAAAGAGTGTAGTAAGTCTTTTTATAATTAATAATTTTCTGTTTTGGATAATTTTTGTGTCAGATAATCGATATAGCTGGGAGGAATAAAACATGAAAGAAATTAAGTTGTTTAATCTTTCGCTATAATGCCAAACAACCAAGCAACTCTAAATGAATGTACAAGTAGCACTATTTAGGAGAATTATCACATCTATCTGCAATGCCAAGCAAGAAATGAGACAGAGAACTGAGTGCATTGTCAGAGAGGAAACAATCTAAAACATTTAATTCCATATACAGCTAACTTGGCATGACAGTATTGTACCATTGATCTCCTTAATATACTGAGCTTAATGTTTCCAGGGCCTACAACTTTGCACACCTAGCTACTCTTGATCTTAGACATTACCTCTGGAATCCACACTTTTGGACTCAGCATTTGACTAACTAATCCTAGTCTAGCACCAGGTGTTTTTGCTTTGTTCATGGACAGCATGAGTTTACGCATCTTTCTACTATGACGTATTGGGACATCAGACATCATTTCCACTCCTCCAGCAACAATAGTATCAGCAGCACCAGAAGCTATCATTCCTATACCTAGAACACAAAGAAGTATATTTAGATGTTCATACAAATGAAAGTATTTTTGTTTATAATTTCTCACCATTTTTAATCTTGCATCCAAGATACTTGGCAGGAAATAAAGAAACATGGGCATGAATGGACATAGTTGCATAGCAACGAAATGTTTTTTTATTCAATGAATGAGTCATACAATTTTTGCATTTTGATAATTGTGTATCATTTGTTTTTGTGGTTATTACCTGTAGTTATGGCCTGATTGGATGATATGCAGGCCATGGTCACTGTATGTGCAGGTATTTTGTCAGAAAAACCAGCTCCAAGGGCAGCCTAAGGAAATAATGATTCATCAAATATATTTACTTGTTATGTGTGCCTATTAGCCACATGCTTAAACAAGAAGAGTAAACTGTTAAACTAACTGATGTAAATTTTCAAATTTTTCCATCTAAGGTACTGCAATAATGGTAGATGAATGCAATACCTGAATGACAATTAAAACAGCCAGTGATTACAGCTGATTATAAACACAGGTATGAACCATTAAAAAACTTTATTGCCGATTTTAAATTAAATTTTTTCACATGTTATACCTCTCTAGCAACATTGCTTGTTTTCACTTCTTGAATCACAGTACCAAATATGATATAATCGACAATATCTACAAACAGAATACAACTAGTAATTAACACAAACAGCTGAACATGATGTACATTTTTTAGTTTTTTTCTTTTGCAGTCATTTATACAATTTCAGCAGTGTACAATCAACTCTTTCCTCAAAGTAAGCTACAATTAAGCTAAATATATTCAAGAAAAAACTCACTAAATCAAGATGTCTTCAAATGAAACATTCTGATAAACTTGCAGCACTATTTATTTCATCCAAGAATGTCAAAAAGGAAACTATATTATGAGATTACAAAACATATTATCAAACATCAAGCTTTCTAAGCAGCTTTAACAACAATATTTTGTAAGTTACAAGATTGCTTGCCTTTGGGAAGTCCAGTTCTTTTTACAAGATCTCTGAAATAGATAAACAACATTAAAAGTTTAAAATATTTGCGCATTGTAGCTTTCTACATTCTGCAAGTCATTGTATATATTGCTAGATACTCTAAGCATGATTGCAAGAGATGGGCTTCTAAAATTGCAGCTTCTTTATGACTTTACTAGAAAAGGGATGTGGCAAATTTACTTTTATTTTAATCTGAGACTCCTCTAAACATCTCTCCCTATACCTTTTGCTAAATTAGCTCTAACGAAAGATCACAAAAACATACCCAAGGAATGTAAATTCTATAGATCTTAGACAAGATATTCTAAAAGGCTTTAGATGTGTTACTAAATTCATTATTGCACTTGAGGGACTAAGTGTCTACTGTTACTGTACACAAATGCTAAGATTCAGGCATTTTTATGACCTTTTTGATATGGAGCCTGTGCCCTATCAAGTATGACATTTTTGGCATTAGTGAAAATAGAAAATGTTTAAAATAAGATTGTGTTTTTACTTGTAGATATGGTGAAGGATGGTCAACAAATTGCAATATTTTCATGTCAAATTGGGAAATCCTGGGTTGTGACCCACATGAATGCTAGAAAATCTCTAAATATGTAATTATTATTGTCATCTTACTACTTACTGTAAAGCATTTCTAGCCAAATCATGTGGCATAAGGTTTTGATACTGTGTGCCTGACATTAGAAAAGGAGTCCGAACTCCATCCACAAGGACAATGTTCTTCCCAGATCCTGATGACTTAGCTGTAATCAAAAAATATCTAAAAATTTTAAAATTATTATATAAAAATATTTCTAAATGCTGAACTTTGAAATACAGAGGTTGTTAGAGTTGTGTGTGTGTGTTTGTGTGGCAGTGAAAAAAAACAACCTAAATTATTTGTAAGTGCTTGATTTTGTTTTGCACACTTTGAATGTACATGAATGGATATTTGTAACTGTATCAAAACACACAGGTAAGAATCACTAACAGTTATAGTCACCTTTAGCATTCTGGCTTGGGGTTGTGCTGATGCTTCTTAAGCAATCTGGAAAATTATACAACAATAAAATAATATAACAAATGTGAAATAAATCTAAGGAAAGTTGATTTAGCTTCCATGCATGGATTGTAAAGGTTACCAAGTCACATTGGTATCTTCAGTATAATTGGGGTGGAGGTGTGCCACTGAGAGCAACATGTTTGGACTAACCATAAAAATAACATCCTATTCCAAAAATTCCAACAAATACCTCGTCCTATACCATAAAATAGTAATGTAAAATCCAGTGGTGGATTTTATTGAGGGCATCCGCCCAAAGAGCACTCTTCCTTTGTGAATTTTTTTTCACAGCTCCAGATTTTTTATGCTTTTAAATTTGTTCTAGTGATTGACACAGAGAGCCATGACCATACAGCTCCATCGCAGGAGTCATATAGCAGGACTAATCCAGGTGGGAGGCAAGACAGTAAGTGGGTATGCATGTTTCAACAAATTTTGTAAAATCAGATCCTTTCTGACATTCAACACAGCATCAAAGCAGACTAGTATTCTAAACTAGTCTAGAACTAGTGTAGTCCTGGTTCGTGATGTTCTGCACTAGTTCTTGATAATCTGACTTGTGAGCCGTGCCAACAGTCATGGAAACTTACATAGCCAATTACAGTGAAAGTGCTCAAACTTGGAGATCTATGTAATTCCTACTGAAAGAGTTCATGTATCCCCGTCCAGATATTCCCTGTTTATCCAACTTCAACTACTTCTATGGCCATTTGCAACTCCTGAGTCCTGTGCTGGCACCAGAGGGATGGGGGTACTTGCCAAAATACTTGGTTGGTGTGTGAGGCCCAGGGTAAAACACTCTTACTGCATGGTAAAAACTGAATTCAGGAGTTTCAAATGGTGATGAGACTAGTGGAAGTTGAAGTTTAATAATGAGATAGTATATGGACAGTGATGTATATGAACTCATTCAGTAGGAATTACATAGATATCAAAGTTTGGGCACTTTCATAGTAATTGGCTATGTAAGATTCCATGCCTGTTCGCACAACTCACAAGTCAGATTATCAAAAGCTAGTGCAGAACGTCATAATTAACCAGGACTAGATCTAGTCTAGTCCTGCAAGCATGACCCTTACTTATGGACAGCCTACGTACAGCTTGTCCGTAAGGGCCAGGGCCGGCTCATATCTCAGATAGGCCGAAGTTCGAAAACACTTACTTCCCTATTAAATTCCACCAAAATGTTTGCTTCAGCCTATTCCTTGACTACTCCGCTT
>JAOXYB010085275.1:0-22672 GCA_028565635.1 Phoronis ovalis
GCTCTCTCAATATCCATTTTATAACGAAAGATATGCAACAAAAATATAACATGTGTGATCAACGATAATTCCAATATAGCGGGTATAGATGACGTCACCCTCCGGAATTCAGGATGGTGTAAGGTGGCGCTACGGTCACCAAGTGCCAGCTTTACAAGTCCCTGTGGACGGCTAACACTCAACATACATGATAGAAAAAAAAAATTTCGAGATAATTAAAAACACTGATGTAAAAGATATAAAAAAGAGAAACAAACATTAAATTTTTTTCTTTTTTTTTCACAAGGACTTGAGCAAGTGGAATGCCCCATTGTCAAAGTTTGGATTAGCTGGACGAATTAATTTTCATTTTCAGAAACATCCTAGTAGGCTAGGGAAAAATAATTAAAAGATATATTTAAATTTCTTGTCAACTAGACCTTTTTGCAATATGTTGCAATATTATCCTTTCATTGTGTAAATTGTTCTTTCTCTTATAATTAGGTATGTTCCGTATGATAGAAATAAGTCGATTCTCTGCTTCCATTTAAATAGTAAAAGGTATATATGCCATATCAGTATTCAATTAGAAACTTAAAATATGCTTAATTCTAATTAATAAAATACTGTTAGTTTTTTTTATAACTTTAGGCTTTACATGAACACAACAGTGAATACTCATTACTGTCTTCATGTTTTATTAATTACAAGAAGAATGCTTCATACATGTATGTGGAAATAAAAAATAAATTCATTAAAACCTAGGTGCATGATCCCTCTAAGCAGACTCTGAGACTTAAAGATACTATGCATCTCAGTTTAAACATATCAAAATGCCATTGGCACCAAAACTTTAAAAAATGGCAATCTATAGTATAAGGGTTGTTACATTTTCAGTTAAGTCCTGGGACATAAATGACATATTAGATTGGACAAGTAAGCAAGTAAAACGTCCAGCAGAACGATGTTCTCGCAAGATTTCTTCGTGTCAGGACGTTTAGATCCAAGATACAGCGTCCGGTAACTGGACGTTCAGCCACAGTCTGTGAAAAACTATTGTCTTTCGAATTTAATAAGAACTCACCCGTACAATGAAATTATTGATACATCAATTGTCTTAGTTTGTTATTATCAAGTTCAGTACAATCTACATGGGTATTTATATAAGTAAGTCAGAAGATTAGAAATCAGTGAAAATCAATGTAGACGCCCGGGAGATGCCATTACCGTCACTTCATATTTACTGAGACAATATTTGTTAAAAATTTAAATTTAACAGATGTTGTGCCACAAGAAATGATTTACATATTTTTCACTTGCTAATAACAAACTAAGACCATCGGAGCATTAATTGTTGTTTCATAATTTTTGTTAATTTAATTAGAAAGACGATAGTTTTTGAATAGGAAAGCGTTAGGACCCATAGGTCAGTATTGGGCCTATATTACAAAAGGCGAAGCAACGGAATGTGCCGCCCACCCCAATCCAAAATTTTAGCTTGTGTGTGGTAGCAAACCCAAGCAATCCGAAATTTTCAAATATTTAAGTAGCAATCTATTTTTACGCAAACTGACTGATGCCTGGTTATATTAAGTTAACTTAGTTATATTAGTCCCAGCTGATACAAACCAAATTCCAAAAATCTTTTAATATGGATACAAACCTAAAATTAATCCAAATTATTTGTTGTAAGCAGTGGGTAGCAATCCAAATTTTTGAATTTCTTTACCGTAGCAATCCAAAAAAATACAGTACGAAGTATACAATCCAAATCCAAAATGTTTAACTGGGCTGCACACCCCCACCAAAAATACCTTGAGTACTCCCCTCCCCCGGGGGCTTGAGCCCCCCCCTCCCGGGGAAGCTGCAGCCTGCACGTTTTAATATGCATGTATGTCTTAATATGCAGTTTTATCCGAACATTATATTAAAATAAGTAATAACATGAATCTCCATACAACATTAACTTTAAATTTTGTAAATGGGATGAAAACAGACGCGATATTTTACGCATTATCACCAAAATGAGCGAGGAATGGGTCCCATGCACAGACAACATACCTTTACTGTCCGCCATCTTTAGTTTAGCCTCGCTTTGGTCCATGCTTGAAAGTTCCGGTATCCGGCATCTTTGTGAACCGCGTGGAAACAAAATGTCAGATGATCACGACCGTAAACTCTTTGTCGGTGGATTGGATCTATGTACCACAATAGATACCGTGGAAGCATTTTTCAATAACCTAACGGATGCTAGAGTCACCGAGTGCGTCTTGAAGCAAGGTACTTCGTCTGGATATGCTTTCTTAACGTTTGAGAGTGCGGGAGATGTTAATTCCGTACTTAAAATGGGACCTCATGTCATCGACGGGAAAACCATCGATCCTAAACGAGCTAATCCAAAAGGGGGACGTGATGGTGATGGAAAGAAAATCTTTGTAGGCCGTATTCAAGAAGGAATGGAAGAGGACCAACTGCAAAACTACTTTAGTCGTTTTGGCCAAGTTGACGATGTTGCCATTGTAAAGAACAAAGAGCAGCCGTTTAGTACCCGAGGTTTTGGCTTTGTAACTTTCAACGATGGGTTGTCTGCAGATAAAGCTCTCAATGAGAATGATGGCCACCATGATATCGATGGTTTTCAAGTGGAAGTGAGGAAAGCTCACGAACAGAGAGGTGGTGGTCGTGGCGGTGGCAGAGGTGGTTTTAGCCGAGGCGGTGGATTTGGATACAATAGTTATGGAGGTGGCGGATACGCTAGTAACTTCGGCGGTGGTGGTAGTCAGCACTACGGCGGCGGTCAACATTTCGGCGGCGGCGGCGGCGGTGGTGGCTATGGAAGTTATGGTGGTAGAAGCTATGGCGGCAGTGATTATGGAGGTGGAAGTGGTTATGGCTATGGTCAAGGTAGTGGTGGTGGTGGTGGTGGTGGCAGCGGCTATCACTGGCAAAACTAAAGATTTACATGAAGCTGGCATATACACTTATATCTACAATACACAAGTGAGCAAGTTGATGCCATATCTAAGATTGTAATCTATGAACCATTCTCGCAGACATATTAAAAAGTATTTATCAATGTATTCAACAGGCAGTTCTCTAGATCACCCTACAGCCTTTCTTGTGGACGTAAACTATTTGTATTCTTCCAGTTAAAGTGAACCTAAATCATTTGTTAATTGCGGACAGTACGAGACTTGAAAAGCACCATATTTTCTGTGACTTCTATCAGACCCCGTTTATTAATTCTAAATACAGAAGAGTATCTAACAAACGTGTTACTGTGACAAGGACAGTTTGTGAAAAATTATTGTGATTCATCATTCCTACTTGCCATGTGCGTTTGTTTAAATAGTGTAAATACATTGAAGCACAATGAGTCATTTTTTTTTACTCACCATATTGGAGGATGACAATTTTGAAGAATAACAAGACATTCTAACAATGTTGTAACAGAGAAAAATGTCATGTTAGTACCTTCAGTATGATTTTCAACAAAAACTTCCAAAAAAACATGTTTAGTGATGGTTATGTTGGATTTGCTGACGATGGCTAAATGTTGTTGGAACTTGCAAAGATTTCAGTAAAAAGAAACAGGTTTATTAACTGTAATTTGTGTCGAATACAATGTAAATCCTGAATCAGCTGCCTCTGCTTTTAAAGGGTGTGGTATTTAACAAGGCCATGATGTACACATGTTATGTGAACTTTTAAGTAACAATAGAGCCGGATTACATACCTTGTTCTACTGCATACTGGATTAGCAGTATAATTGCTTGCAACACAAAGTAATAATAATTATCAAGACTACTGAAATGTCTATATACTTATACAAAGGTACTGAATGTATAATTACTAAATGTTAACTATTACTAAATACTAAATGTTAAAAAACAATGGCTGCTTTTATTCTCAGTCACACATATTTTGAAACTAAAACTAATCTTTTGTTCGTTGAATATATAAATGAAAGGCATAGTTCAATGTTTGTTCATAACGATATTTTCAGAAAAGAAACTGCAAAAAAGGGTACATAACAGCTTTTGTTTTCAGTGTAGTACAGGTAATCGTAACACTGGTAATAATTTGCAACAAAGTTGTGTGTACATAATTCTGTGCCGTTTTACTTTATTAAAATTTTGCTTAAAAGTTTGGTAAATAATTTTTAACAGTTGTTATTAAGCTGTATAACAAGAAATGTTATATATGTCAGTGTTGAGGCTTAGAATAATTTTGTTTCAGTTAAAATAGGACCCTTTCAATTTACAGTTTTAAATCTTTTCCACCAAGAGATATTGTGAAAACTGAGGTTTAGGATCAGCCTTCGGTCATTTCATCGACAGTTTCCAAATTTGTAGACCGTTTTGGAAAACTTTGTCTAATTATTTATTTTGCAGTTGAATTTATCCAATCTTCTGCTTTGATAAACTATTTTGAATGGCATCAATGATGATGTTGCCTACATATCCTCTTGTTGGCAAACTAGGGAAACTGGAATTAGAAAGGGTATCTTAGATGTGATTGAGAGTTCATGTAAATGGTGGTAATTTTTTACTGTGTGTATAGAGTTTCTTTCATGGAGTAACTTTGTAGTTATTTTATCATTCTTGTATTTGTGTGACAGACACCTTCAGAATAAACTTAAAATAATTCTTAAAACCTGCTGGTTTCAAAACCAGAAAACCTTGCTATATTGTGATTTGATAATATCTGGATCAAAATTTGTCGGGCTAGGGGAACTGCTGAACCTTCACTCTGAGCAGATAATTATATATGTTCCATGAAACATATATATCAGAAACATGTGCAGAACTGAAGAAAAGTAATTTACTAAGAGTGCTGAACCTTGTGCACTAGCAACACCTTTGATGAAATTTTTTTGGAGCAATAAGGAACTTTGTAAATCAAAAAATGTCCAAATATATATTCATCTCCTTGGGAATTTGTAGTCTTACAATTAAAAGGACTTCTAATCTAATTTGAGGGAGCATCAGTTCACAAACCGATGAAATTTAATAGTTTCGGTCTATGTTGTATGTAGCTATGTTTACAGTGTCTATTATCAGATTGACTCTTGACAAATTTATCATCAGCCAACATAGTACTTGCTTTAGATAGCGTTCTTCAGTCATGTGGATGGAAAATTGAAGACTGGTTTGTTGATAAGAATGTTCAAATAGAGTTCTTTTTATGTTCAAAATAGACTCCGTATTGATATACTCTTGTGTAAAATTAGGAAATATCACATGATTCTGTAATCAGTCTTTAACATAAACTTATTTTTTTATGCCCATCTTCACAGTGACTGGGCATATAGCTGTAGCGTCATTGTTGTTGTCGTACGTAACAGTTTCTGTGTCTCGCAGTAACAGCTTCAGTTTTTACCCGATCAGCTTCATATTCGGTACAGGGAAAGTATATATACATGTCAAAATTAAAGTGCAGGTCGTGTATAATTTGGATTTTTTTTTATTATACTTCCATTCTGGCCAACTGATGGCCGTGTTTGTTCCCATATTGCTCCCTCTTCGGGAAAGACCAAACATATTAGGCTAAGTGATATTTAAAATGACCTTTAGAAGTATGTCAAATGCTGATGCAAATCTGACATTTTTTGTTATGTGTAACACTTTCTTTGTTTTGCAATAACTGCTTCAGTTTTTATTCAGTCAGCTTCGTCTAAGCATCGTTTCGTAATAATTTTGACTTGGATCCCTTCCAAGATGGCCAGCTAATGGCCATGTTTGTTCTTGAGATTACATGTGTCGCAATAACAGCGTCAGTTTTTATTCCATCTGCTTCATATTTGGTATAAAGTACAGGTTGGTATAATTTTGACCCAGATTACTTCCATTATGGCCAACTGGTAGCCATGTTTGTTTCCAAGAAGGCACGTCATTTTGCGCCTATTTCGTTTAAGACTAAGTGTTGACTTCGCAATTCAAAGGTGGATTAACGAAGCCCATAGCCTGGTGAGTGCATTAAGCTAGGTAACATTTTTAAGTGACCTCAAGAAGTAAGTTCTAATGCTGATTGGAATCCTCAACATTTTTTGTTGTGCGTAACTCTTTAACTCGCGGGAACTGCTTCAGTTTTTATTTGATCCACTTTATATTAAGTACATGGTAAATACAGGTCAAAGTGCTGGTCGCCTGTAGTTGTGACCCAGATCACGTATAAGATGGCTGACTGGCGGCTATGTTTATTCGTAAGATGGTAATGTTCATGTTGCACCCATTTCGAAAAAGATGAATCCAGAGAAGGCATGACATGTAGCACCTATTTTGGTAAAAGGCTAAGTGTTGACTAAGCAATTTGAAGGTGGATTCACGAAGGCCACAGGTTTATGTGTGTATTAGGCTACGTGCCATTTTCAAATTGACCATGAGAAGTATATAAAATTTGATATGAATCTTCAACAGTTTTCGCTGCACATAACACTTTATTTTGCAATAACTACTTCAGTTTTTATCCAATCAGCTTCATATTCGGTACAGAGAACTACAGGTCAAAGTCTCTCAAAATGCCAGGGCACTACGTGGCATGCCCTCTCGGGAACAAACCTGGCCACCAGTCAGCCATGTTGGAAGTACTCATAATGGGTGTCAAAATTATATCTGACCTGTACTTTGACCTGTATTTATCCTGTGCCAAATACGAAGATGATCCGATAAAAGCTAAAGCTGTTATCCTGAGGCAAAGAAAAGGTTACATATGACGACCACGCATAGTGATGGGCAGTGAAATGTACGTGAAGTAAAAAGTTAGTTTAACACTGAACATTTTATTAATATATGCACTATTAACTGGATATAGATTTTTTGCTGCAACACAATTAAAATCTACAGTATTTTGAAGAAACCAATAACTTATAACATGGACACAATTAACATTTCTATACATTTGCATTAAATTCTAAATAGTTAACTATACAAGTTTATCTACAGCAATATACCACAAATGTGATATTTCATATGTGCAAAGCCAGTTACTAAAAAAGAAAGACACAGAATCTAAGTTACGATAAAAGTAACAAAACTTCAACAAAAAAAATACACTAGCTCGGATCACTTTCATAACAGTTTCCATCGAAATATAAAATTTGATGTTTGTCGTACATGATGTCCAGAAGCACACAAAAGATGCAAAATTTAAAAGTCTATTAAGTGTTATGAATAATCTGCATATGACGTCCAATCTGCTAGTGATTGTTAAGTAAATTAACAGGTACCATTTACATTGGCAGAATTTCTGAACAGGAGTTTCAGTATTTTCTAGCAATTGAAAGCAACGGGAGAAAGAAAGCGAGAGTCTTGCCATGGGAGACTTGACAGCTATGTATTTAAATGTGGCACCTTTCGTGTATGAAAATTTTTATAATGTTATAACTAACATACAGTTAAAGTTTTCAAAGTAATTATGGTAAAACTACTAATTTAAATAAGAATGAAGCACCACATAGCAGAGTTGAGACCACTAAAATAACCATGATATAAAATTTTTGAGGGATTGCGTTAATCTTGTATCTAAATGTGTTCGAACTAAGTTCTGGAAAAATCAAAAGTTTCAATCACATAAATTTGTTAAACGGCACGCATAATAAATTTAATCTCCGTTAATTTACTGGAGATTACTGATTTCCACATCAGTAAATTGTTTTCCTTTGAGCTATATAGAACTGACTCTAAAAATAGCACTCGCTCAAACATGCAAGTTTTTTTAAATTATGCCAAAAATATGATATAAATTATGTTACACAAAAATTAAGAAATTTTACCATAACTGATATTAATTAATTTTGTACAAATTGAGGTAGAAGCTAATAAAGCAACTAAATTACTAATATTGGGATTAGTACGAAACAAACATAAACACTGAACAGAAATTGGTATTTCTACGCGGAAAGCGACTTGCTGTATTTCCGGTGCAAATTTTGAATCTCGACAGGGTTAGATAGCAAGCTCATAAGAGATGCTTTCGAATCCCCTAAAATTATGCAGGTAAACTGTAACATCCCCAGCCTGAATTTACTGGTATGCGTTTTGCACTATAATTTTTAGCTGAATTAGGGCCAGAAAACCAATAGACGTAATTTGAGGTAATTGTTTTTTACAGGATTTCTCGGACTACTCTGCCATGTTTCTAAAAACTAGCAATCCAAATTGCGAACGTATGCAATGACAATTGTTTATGTCCAAGGGATATTTTCTTATTTATGACTTTGATATAAAACATTGTTTTATGTGTAGTAGATAGATGAATAATAAATATTTCAAGGACAGCTTTTGAAACTAGTACTCTTAGGGTACTTTGCATTTAGTCTGCCAGATCAAAAATTTCCGCTAAAAGTCCTTCTGAAAACTCCATTGTGCCCTTCAGAGTAATCAGCATTCTTTTCTGCTCGCTGCTCAATTCTCGCAAGTTTGAAATGATCATAAGGAGACGAGGAAATAAACCCACAGGACCTGGGTGTCGTAGTGACATCTGGTGTTGAAGAGCTTGAATTAAAATCTCCTGAAGTTTGTTGACCTTTTCTCTGTTATTCAAACCAGGACGATCTGAAAGTGTAATAGTATCCTAGTAATATTGTTTACATCATACAAACACACACAATCACACACACACATTGCATCATTCTGTATCATTTGATAAATTAGCACTTCTTTGAACATACATTTAAAAAATATAATAAAACAGTCATTTCAAAATCAAAGTACTACATATATAAAGTTTACACAAACAAGCTTTCGACATCATCACAGTTGCCAACAAGCGGTGCCCATACTTGATTAACAGCATACTGTATATTAACTTGTGTTAGTTCAAACACATTTCATTCAATACTGCTCTTTATTTCAGTCATAGTCACGCCATTGTTATGTTGTGAGATTTACACTTTACTAACTAGAAAACCCTGCACAAGTTCATTGAAAGGAGAAGTCATTATGGAGTATCAAATGTCGTATTTGTGAATTGTAATATGGTGCAGTATGTGGACCTCGTGGCAAAACAGTGTCCAAAAAATACTTTCACTGGCAGAGGCATATACTGTGGGATATTCCTTTGTCCACTGAGTATGAAACTAAACAGTATAAAAACCATTCGTTTGATTTTGCATGCTCTGGACTAGGCATGTGTGCTGTAGTCATTCCAAAGTATTGACAGGATTTATAAAAGCAATTCCGCATTTTCAAACTGTCCCCACTTAGGCTTTAGATATTTGCAATTATGAAGTATGAAGTAAATCAAGTTAGAACTACTACTTCTACCAATTACTGGCCGCACTTCAACAAACTGAAGATTAATACCCAAAGAGTGAGGTAAAGGGATGAAGTAGTTAATAACGAATTGTTAACACTATACATGCTTATCGTCGTCCAACATAGCACATGATAGTATAAAATAAGAGTCTTAAAAATAATGAATGTGCGCGCATTTGATAAACAAGAAATGTGTCAGAATGAATGTTTATTTGAAGAGATACCGGTAAACTTAACTTAATCCAATATAAAATTAGTCTGAAACTGAATATACCTGTTAAGCAAAGATAGCTCTTGGTCATGTCACAAGACCTCATCAATCCTTTTTGAAATGGCAGGGAGAGGTCACCTACTCACCACATGACAAGTCACCTCGTCATCATATGACATATAGAAATAACTCCTACCTGGTGTGATAAGCATAAGTGCAGCAAACAAGGAAACTTCTGGATTACTCAAGTTAAATGCATTAAATCGACTGGCGAAGTTGAATAACAAATCCACATAGGCTGGTCCCATGACAAAACTAGACTTCAGCTGTTCACGAGTGTAGGCAGTGTCGATACTAACTAGAAGCATTGTACTCGTGTCGCTGTCAATAAACGACGCATGCATCACGCATGCAACCTGAAATGACACAATTGTGACTATGTGAACAAAAGTTAAATATTCTCTACAACTGATTATGAAATAGCACACTGTGGACCTGATGACATCACTCAGCAATGAATTATGTATGCACGACTACACCTTTTTCTATTTAGTGACACCACCGGAACTTTGAATTATAGAGTAGTTATCATATGATTTGTACAACGTTGTAAAAATAACGGAGGTAAGATAATTCCTGTTTAACATATGTCACTCCTGAAAAGCGAGGACACTCAAAGAAAGGTGCAGTTTAGATACAGAATAAAGGAATTGCTGAGAACACTGTATGTTAGTAAATATCTCATCAAGTCAAAGGCTCAAACCTCGAAACAACTGATTGAAAGTTGGTTCTTCCGTTAAGCTTGAACTCCCTGACAGTTTCATTTAACAAAAAATTAACTTTGTAAAATAACACATTTGTGACAAAAAAAATTATATAGCCTGTTTTTTACAAGGGCAGGAATAATTATGAACCTCCTTTCATAAGTGTTTTAACAATAAACTGTGAAGGTGATGAAAAAAACACGGTTTTAACTCACATTTGTATTGAGCATTTGAATAGAAATTGCCATGTAAATATTTTTATAAGGATAGATAACATTATTTATTAAACTGAATTTGTAAAACAGTTGTGGATTTGTTTATTAGCTAGATTTTAATGCACATCTACCACGCTAATGAAACCCACCACATTTTTTGTAGTCTTTCAGTTTACCTCAAATGAGCCTCCTTTTATTAAGCTGATCTGATCATCGGTATCGAGAGCAGAAAAGCCTGGAATTCTTTTAGCAAAATTCACTACATCCGCTATAGCATCATTAAAACGAGCTTCGAAGGCCTTCCAACATGTTTGTGCTTCTTCTGGTGTGAGAGAATTGGGCACCTAAAACAAAAAGTTTAATATACAGCACATGCTCTTAGATTGACACTGACTAGAGAAATTTGTCATGTCAAATGTCCATCACATGCCCCTATGATTACATCATATTGTGGTTCGTGACCCCAATTTGTTTCTGGACAGTGCAATTTTTGAAGTAGTATGTGTTACATACGTAAAGCTAAGTACCAGATATGATCAATGTCAAAGATCTGCACTTTAACATGTATTTACCCAAATATGAAGTTGATCAGATAAAAACTCTGGCTCTTCTTGGAACATATCATCTTGAGAAGAAACATGGCCAGTTGGCCATCTTGAAAGTGATCCAGGTCAAAATTATACCATGCCTTTGACAAGTCATGAATTTATCCTGTACTGTTACAAAGCTGATCAGGTAGAAACTGGAGCAGTTATTGTGAGACAAAGCAAGCATTACACAAAATAAAACTGTAGATTTGTAACAGCATTTGACCCACCTTTCAAGGTCACTCAAAAATGTCTTTACCCTAACATGAACAAACATAGCTACCAGTCAGCCATATTAGAAGTAATTTGGGTCAATATTGCACCTTGAAATGAATTTGACCTATACTTACTCTGTCTGAATATAAAGGTTGATCGGATAAAAACTGAAGCTGTTATTTCAACGTATCATCACAAAAACAAACATCTTTGAAGTACAAGTGAACCAGTTCAAATATATATTAAACGAAAAATGTCAAAGATGTGGATCGGTATGTGACCCACTTTTCAAGGCACATAAAATGTCACCTAGCCTATTACACCTATCCACCTATAGCCTTTGTAAATCCACCTGTACTTTTCTGGAAATGGATGCAACTTCTCTAGCACAAATATGGCTGCCAGTTGGCCATTTTGAAAGCAAAATTTGTAATTTGACTTGTATATTTTGTATCCTATATTGACACAAAGCTATTTGTTTATATGGATTGATAACTTAGTTGAATGGTAGAATAGAAATACAAACTGTTGACCCATATTTACTTCAACACAATTATATCAATTCTTCAAAACACTACAATTCTTTTTAATATTTACAAAATTAAGGTAAATTGGGACAGAATACTGCTTGAGTGTTATATAAGGAGACATGATAAAGCAAATCAGTGATCTCAAAAAAAACATCATTCATTGTAGAAGGTTATATGATGTAATGACAAGACAGTTGTATATTTTTTCTTTAATTGATCCTAAATCAAGCAGCTGTTTCAGTCAAAGTATATGTTCCATTAAAATGTATTAGAATTACCATAAAACAACCTCTCTACCAGTAACGCAAACTTTATACCACCCCGAGATTCGTAATTATTTTCACACACTCCTGACTCTTCGACAATTTTTAACGGATCTCTGCTAAGCCAGAAACAAATCGTGACCATAATTCATATCACATAGTTTGTGTAGATGTTTGATTATGTACACAGACATGAACATGTGCAGTATTAATGCTGAGAATGCTGTAAACTCATACCTGAATAGAATCTCCAGCCTCTCCATTTGGTCTGGATGCATTCAACAGTTTTGACAATATGTGTGCCCTGAGTTCAGCCGTGTTCTCTAGTGTAAACTTCAATGTCTCTAAATAAGCTTCTTCAATGGTGTTGGCCAGTATACTCATGTCAACCCGTGTATCGCTTTCTGTCGGCACTTGCCACATGGTTGTAGGAACAATTCCCTGTTCTGTAAATTCTCCAGTATTTGTTGACACTACCGCAGATTCAACATTTGGTGGCATAAACACTAATTCATGCCCTTCAGCACCTCTTGTTCTTTTCTCACCCATGGACTGCACTGTCTCTGTTTCAGCTGGCCGGTAAGGCCTCTTTTTTAATGGACTCCTAGTTAATTGTTCATTTGATTTGCTTGCTTGATGTCTGACAGATTCTAATGCTGTATTTGCTACTATAACTGATTTCATAGGTTGTCCCGGTTGAAGCTCCATGATTGTTGCCTGGGTCATTGGAATCATAGGTGGTATTTGACCGGGTGCAAGTACTAATCGCTGGGGAGAATTCATCGTTGTGTTGATCACCAATACCTACAAATACAAATTCCTTAAGTTGAATCAACAAGTTGTCTGCAGAGACAGATGCTCATCACAACAGAGTTTCTACTGAAAGGTGAGAAACACATGCAGTTTGCATATCACACATGGACCAGTCTAATATTTACAGGTAAGAAAGGTATATTTATTTGAATAATGCAATGTAGTACTGTTGTATATTGTTCATTGTTAGGAATGGTTAGGTAATTATGTAGGATTAAGCTATGTAGGATTATATGTTGTTCAATTGACTGTTAGGTGTGGTTGGGTCATTATGGAGGATTAAGCCACATAGGATTATATTTTGTTCAATTGACTGTTAGGTGTGGTTAGGTAATTATGTAAGGTTAGGTCACAGAGGATTATATTCTTCAATTGATTGTGAGGTGGGGTTATGTAAATAGGTACAGTTATATATCATTAGAGAGGAGACAAGTTAGGCAGATCACTTTAGGAAAGCAAAGAGTTAAGTTGGATACATCATTGTGTCAGGAGATTGAGAGAAGGTAAAGAGATACATATGTCGAACTTGTATATTTTTGTATATTACTATCGTAGTTTCGAAGTGGTATATTTTGTATACTACTTTCGTAGTTTAACAGTCTCAAGAAATGGGCTTTGAAGTAGAAAGAGGTGTGTAAATTGTAAAACATAGGTAAAATAGTAAAATACTTAATAACCCCAGTGTAGTTGATACTGTAGGAACTGTTGTATTACAGGGCCGTCTTCCTTATGTTTTGATACAGAAAAACCTAGCCATAGAGTTCATCTAAACAATGTCTTGTGTGACCTCGGTGACGTCGGAAGGTGGGTCGTGGCCAGCACCATACAATGGACTGAGAAGGTGAAGTGAAGCCAGACCTCGGAGCATCTCTCTTCCGGAACCACCACCAGAGTTTATAGTAGTAGTATCCCTACTCTGTCGCAAGAGGCAACAAAAGTTGTTGCCGTTACTTAATTATAATATGTGTTATCTCTGTTCATTGTCAACTGTAAATACATTATTTAATTCAGAACCTTTATTGTCTCTTGGGAATTGACCACACCCTATTCTCACTGTAACTTCAACAATTATCTTAGTCTGTCTATCCCAGCCACAGTAACATCGTGACAAGTACTATACATTCATTGCCAAGTAACTGAGGCACTTAGACCCTTGAGTTAACGCCTCTAAAATAACTGATTCTATTTATAGTAGGTTTCCGAGTTATGCTCACACCGTATAAGGTACTGAATACTGGTTTGTATTTCACACCTCTATGTAAAAACTACTAAAGTGGTTGGTGAGTATGAAGTGGTCTGTAGGTAAAGAGCGTAATTTATGCACCGTGTCTGATTTGGTAGAAGTAATTCTTAGAATCATAATATACACAAGTACTTCCAAATATCGAAAGCATTTCTTATTGTACGTTCATCAATCCACCTTTGAATTTTCAACGCTTCATCTTTTTGGATGTCAATGTCGCGCAATGTGATGTCCCCTCTCAGGAGCAAATGGCCATATTGAAAGTAATCAAGGTCAAAATAACCGACTGGTTCTTGACCTTTATTTTCCCTGTACCAAATATGCTTTTAAACAAGCAAATTTTAGATTTATGTTCTGTAGTTTTGTAGATCTATATATAAACTTTAAGATAATTTTTGCCAAGTATGTACAAGGGTTTTTGACTTACGTCTTTTTTTAAACCTTAAATACCTTAAAAATAACTACGTTCCTTACATGAACTCACAATATTTACAAATAAAAAAATTGCACTAATTAAAAGGAACTAATGGTACATTTACCAAATATCGTTAATGGCTTATTTCTTCAAAACTACGCTTCACAATTGAAAATCACATTAGATATATTTCCCTTTCTACATAATATTCTTATTGCCTGCGCTTTTTTCATCCTTGAGCAATTATTATTAGCTAACATAAGCTAAAAAATTCCTACATCTTGCTCTTTGTTTACATTGCCACGCCAAGGACTATAACAATGCTGCATATCCTATAAGGATAGTATAAGCAGCAAAAATTACAACTTTTCCCAAAATTATGCTTACCAGATAATGAGAACTATTTGCAAAGTTCTTTTATCTTTGGATATATTAACATTAAAGTAAAACCTTTGTTAAAATGTATATGTTTACATGCCTATATCTTCATTTTTATTAAGAAAATTAATAAAAGACAGTTACAGCCAAATAACAATTGAGTCCTTAAGAGATGATATTCAGACCAGTAGTTACTCTACCTGGGATGATGCCGCAGGGACAGGACTCTGCAGTATAGGTGTTGTTTCTCCTGATAACTGTCTCCGAACTGTCTGACCCTTACTCTTAGGTGTATTTCTGACACCAGCTCTAACTTTTTGTGATGTTTCATTTGGTGTCTGTCTTGCTCGCTCAAGGTTTATCTGTAATGAAACATCCAAAATCACAAGTGGTAATGTTGTCTTTTTCTATCTATTTCATGCGTGGTATTTTGAGCTCATTATTTTTAACTTGAACATTTGTTGCCTCCCCTCCTACACCTCCAAGTTCATGTATTTTCACCCTCGAGTTCTTTTCAGAAGCAACCTAAACTTGCCAGTATCCCTCTACCGCTCCTCTCTCTGTAATTCAAATTCCAACTTCCCCTAGTTCCACAATCACACCATAATTATGTTAGATCCTCCCTATTTATACACTTTTCCAGAACAGCTCTTAAACAGTCCTCAGTACCAGTCAATTAATAAAAAAAAAACAATTATACAGTTATATAAATCATGAGTCAGTTTCAGTTCTGTATCTTGCCAAAACATTCACTTAACACGTTTTAACCAACTTACCTGTAACTGAAGCTCTGAAGAATCCGGTGCTGCTCCAGTGCTGGGACCACCACCACCGCCTCCACTGCTACCTCCACCTCCACCATTGCCACCACCACCACTGCCACCACCACCACTATCTGATTGTGACTGTGCCTGCATACGCATTAGTAACTGCATGATGGAGGACGCCTCTCCAGGTTTATCCTGAGATTCAGATTTTTGTGCTTGATCTCCTTGTCCAATTTCATTAACACCTCCTCGATCACCAACCGCTCGGAGAAGTGTCGGGAAATCTGTGACGTTAGTTGTCTCTGCTTTCAGACTTAATAGACCATGTAATGCTTGAGCTGTCTGAGTGTCTTCTATCGTGCGACATGCTTCCGTGATCATTTCCCGCATTTTACGAGACCTTCGTCCAAGTTTTGCAGCTGAAAAAAGCAGAACAATGAAAATAAAGTCATTACTCAGGTAACCAGTTTGCTTAGTGTGCGGTTATTCTTCAAAAATAGCAATTAATATATAATATAATTATACTTTTGTTTCTTGAATCAAGTCTACTTGGATGATACTTCGCATAATACTTGCAAGCTCAGGCACAGGTTAACATTAAGCCATTCGTTTGATAAAACAAAGTCAAAACACACAGCAGCGAGTATAACGTTACATTCAGACAATGACAAAACAGTGCAGGGGATCCATGAGAGGTCTATGAAATAATGAAAGTAAAAAGTTTCAACCTCTGAGTAGCAGGTAGAAAAGTATGATATCTAAAATCAGGGTAAATAAAATGTTGAGATGACACCGATGGTTTGAATGTAAGCGTTTTGACTATAAGTGCACTTGTTCCATAATTGTTAAATCCTCATGCAAAACTGCTAGTCAACAATAAGAGGCTTAAGAGTTAAAAGCAGAAATTATTATTCAGAAATTGTTATTCAAAATGTAACAAGAAGGTTTCTGAATGTTTTACCAGAGCGAGACATTCCAAGCGCCAAGCATTTCTGAAGTCTGCAGAACTGACATCGATTTCTGGTAGCAATGGTAATCTCACAGTTTTTACTGGCATTACATCTCTTTCGGTTTGGGTCACCTATCTCTTGCAAAGCCCGTCGGAAGAACCCCTAAAATATTTGAGTAAGAATGAAAATGAAATTTACCAGATCTAGACATTCCAAGAGCCAGGCATTTTTGTAGCCGACAATACTGACAACGATTCCGTGTGGCCACAGTTATTTCACAGTTTTTGTTGAAGTAACATTTCTTCTTTGTCGGGTCACCAATATCTTGTAAAGCTCGACGGAAAAATCCCTACAACGTAGAATCCACAATAAATGGTCAACAGTAACTAACACTACCTGTATAGATTAGTATGTAATCGGGGCACAACTCAGAAGACAAAGTACCGTATACATCACAGATGAATAGCCTAATAACAAACTATTCTTATGCTTAATAAAGACCATCTGCATGTATAACGAACCAAAATGAACCCATAATTCAGTGTTTGGGAATTAATGACCACACTTTTTCCTGTATGCTCGAGTAATTAATTTACCGAACACGGAATTGAGTTTATAGCCACTCAGTATGTGTAAATAGTTCTATTTTCACAGTAGCATTCCTTAATCTTCCAAAACATTTTACAGTAAATGTTATACCTTACATCCTTCACAAGCTAAAACCCCATAGTGAACTCCCGAGGACTTGTCTCCACAAACCAAACATTTTGCACCACTTCCTTCCTGTGCTGCTTGTTGTGCTGGCGGAGAAACTGTTTGCACTGCAACCATGTATTCACCGCCATCAGATGGTGACTGGATCTCCGCTAAAGATAATACTTGAGGCTTACCGGTCATGCCCTGTTGTACATTAGGCATAAATTTACCTATCATGGCTCCCGGATTTGGAACCATAGCACTAGAACGTATTGTCACTGTTTCAGCTGGAGAAGATACTTCATACGATACGTGAGGAGTTACAACAGTCCCGGGTGATGATGTCTCGTACTGCAGATTTGATGACAGTGCATCCTCAACATACTGTATAGTAGGATGCGTGTCTATATGAGATACAGTCACATCTTGTGATGGATTTTCAATTTCTAACACTTGTTCGGAATATTGCTGTTGTGTTGCAACAACAAATTCTTCTGATTTGTCAGTTACAGCAACCTCTGCATGTGTGCCATTTTCCGTTGTCGTAGAAATAATGTGTTGCTGATTATCATCTGAGACTTTGTGCGATATAATTTCAATAGTTACAGTTGCTTCTTCCTCAATATCAGCTGATGACTCTTCACTATTAAACTGATCACCTCCTGCAATGAGAACAGATTTTTTATAAAAAATCCTCTTCGTCATCGCAGTAAAGTTCTATAAAGTATGTGTTTAGTTACTCTGAAACACCTATTAATTTCTATGCCTGTCAATCAAATTAAATGCCTGTCCCACTGAAACCATTCAATTATTTAAGCTGACATTTTGACCAATAAAAAAACAGCATTAAGAACATCAGCTTATGTGAACAGGATAGATACTAGTTTGGTCATTGCCTGTTGGGGACAATAGGTCTCATTTCACTCACTTTATGCTAACTATGGACATCATACAAGGATTAAATTATGTATTTTATGATCGCTTGTGCTACATATATGGCATTAGAAAATTTAAATGTTTTTTTTTTAGGAATAACGTGCTTAGTAACATTATCTCATATTTAATACCCACCACAATCAATGGGACTGTGAAAAAAAGAGTCAAATTATTATCACTGAAATTCACAAAATTCCACAAATCAGGATCTGAATTATTAGAAAATGAACAAAAATGTGTAGTGTCACACAGCGACATCACTATATGGCTTCCAACACAATGCTTTTTACATGGAACCATTTTGGATTCCAAAATAATATTTACAAAAAAATGTAATGTTGATACAGGAATTAAAAAAAAAAATTGACAAAAACCCGGGATTGAACATTAGACTTTAACCTAACACTCTCCCAACTAGGTTATTTCTCCTGCTGTATAATCGATCATATTAGTTTCAGTATATTGTAATGAAACAGCAACGGAGTTTCGTTGGCTGTCTTATCCTTTCGTATTGGATTCTAAATATCTTTCGTATTGGATTCTACATACCATGACCGCAACATATTATTAAAACATGCGTAAGAGCTGGGAATACATACACAAAAAACATGAGTGCAATATTATTTCGATTAATCACTTTACTTTGTCACTCGGTAAGTGCAACTGCTACGCAAGCAGATGGTGGCACCAACAAGTGGCCCCCTTATCTGAAGTGATGTGTAATGGTTTATAGTAGGAGCGAATCAGGAAATTGTCATTTCTACCAATGTCTTGCGCGGTCCAGTATGAACTATCCAAAAAACATTGTTGGCACTCAACCATGCAAAGGATCACATCATACAATCCTCTGTGTGGCCCTATATGAACTATCCAAAAAGCATTGTTGGTATTGAACCGTGGAAAGGATTGTGTGAATTGGTAAAGCGACTCAACAACCATAATAAGTGAGTGATCTAACAAAGCATTTTAAAATGTATTATTTTAATAGTGTAATCGCACTAAATCAGCTTTTCAAGGGAATTACCTGATAAACTCATTTACATTCTTATTAAAATAATTGACATTTAATCATTATTATGTTTTTAATAAAAAAAAACGGTGGTTTATATTTTGGAAGAATTGCCTAATACTAATAATTGGTATGCACAGGAATACTTATACAATGTATTAATTCTGCCAAACTAGACATGGCATTCCAAATTAATTATAATAACAGAAAGTTCTACTGAATTAAATATTTCAGGAAATTCATCACTCTAACCGAGGTATTTTATTAAGTATTGATTTGTCAGGAGCAACAACCTTTCTGTGTATGTACAATATACACTATATGTTACTTAGCCTAGAGCCTGTAAATTCTAAAATATTCAGCGTAGTCTATATCAAGCTAGGCTTACTCTTTTATACATGAAAACGTCTATGAACTATGAATTTTAATTAAAATGTTTGTGGCTAATATGCAATTTAATTCATAAGATTTCTAATAGCAGAAGAAATATCCATTGGTCCACCTATTAGTGGCCATCAATTTTTTTTCTGTATAGCCTAATTTTACAATTTTTTCTATTATCATTTATGTCAACTGGGAAAATATTGGGTGCAAAGATTTGAAAAAGATTTAAGGTATCTACGTATATATTGTTGGCCTTCTACCACAGGGTGACTTTTAGGAATTCATTATTAATACCAATAATTTCCATATATATACACACAAGATTAATTTTTTGCAGATACCTGACGAAAACAGATTTTCAAGGAAACTTTTCCTGTATGCTCAATTTAAACAGTTTTCGAGATATTTGCCAAAAACTTTATACTACCTAGCAAGTTCTTAAATTTGACCCTAGAAGTATAGTCCCCATTCACATATTGATTGATACAAGGTCATGTGATGAAGCCAGATTTCTGAAAGTTTAAGTTGCACACATATACACACATACATGTCGACTCCTACCACTTTTTTTTTTAGTGGCAGTCTATCTGACTCAGGAATTTTTCTTACACTTTTTATATTGGCCTTGGGCCCTTCAGTTTGAGAATTTTTGGAATCAGTAAAGATTATAGGACTTTTAAAGAATGCATGATTAAGCATATAAGCATAAAGAGTATACAGTGACAAACGTAATTTTTTTGTTTGCATTTGAAAAATACTGGGGCATTTAATTTTGGAAATGGGTCTGTATTTGGCTGCAAATTAGGCCAGAAAAATCCTAGTCTAGTCTTACATTATGTAAGCTCTATAAGGCATAACATGTGCAATTGGGATTTACACTGCCTACACAAGATGCCACAGTTAATTGCAATGAATAAGGTCAACAACCAGCCAACAGGCTAAACAAGAATTGAATTCCATTATTCAGAGACAGACCTGAGTCAAAAGGCAGTGTTCTCAACAGCTGTGATATGGAACAAGACAAGCCACAGGGTGAATTTTTATAGCATGCAAAAATCACATGATGGAATTGCATTCAACACATGCAAAGAGCCCTCCAGTTCAGTACCAGGGTCAGTACCACTCTGTAATGTGTGTTGGGAATGCTAATAAAAATATACGTATTTATTTTCAAAATGGTAATCATGCATCAATTTATTCATATATAAAATCCTGTTCGGTTTTCAGGTAGTAACCTGTCCAAAATGTATCGCTGTTCATATTATGACAGAATACACCTCTATTATTAATATAATTTACACTATATGCAGATTCCAGGACAATCTTAGATATTCACTGAAAATGTAGTATAATTTCCCCTAAAAATATATGGAAGCAAAAATCAATGCTTGTCTTTGAAGCTAAAGTTACACGAATTCTCCTGATAACAATAGTGTCTGCATTCATATGCAGTTAAGATGGCATTATAATTGAGAAGCAGATCTAAAAAGTGCTGTGCTGATAAATTATTATGTCAACCACATTAAAACAATCTTTTGTGGGATAATTTCATGTTAAAAAAAAAGAAATTATTAGGCAGTAGATATCCCTCAGAATCATACCTGTCTAGTAGATTCTGGTTTGAGATTGTTAGTCCATATACCTGGCAAGATTTATCACCCAGACATTGCACATTTTTGGACAATTTTCTGTTGCAAGTAATGGTTGAAAACAAATCTAAACGAATAGGAGTCTCCAGCAAAAATGGAACACACTAAATCTGCATATAGAAAACTACTGCTTGGTATAGCAACAACAGTTTGACCATCTAACACCTGCATCATCACCAGTGTTGTGTCCTTTTCAATTTTTTTCAAATATTCTGTTCAGTTGTTCTTATGCTTTTTGCCCTTCATGCTTACATGAAGGTCCTTTGTATTAGCTCACAGTCTATTGTATGTTGACTACTTTGATCTAAAATGGTGTTTTATCTACAGCTGAAGATTTATAATAAAAAAATTCTTTTTTCCTAAGGATAAAACATCATTTTTACAGATCAGAGCAGAAAAAGAGAAAAACAAACAGTGATATTGGAGTTATGAAGACATTCTCATTAAAATAAGATCTGTTTTTTAAAAACGATTATATTCTAAAAGTCTGCATAACGTATATTTCTTTTGTTACAGAAATGGATGAAATTATTATTTAAATATATATTCTTTCTCATTGTTATCTAAATAAAGTACTGTAAACCCTTATAAAGGTTACTAATCTCAAACATATTTCATTTTATGTTGTATGTGTGTCCATCTAATTTGTTTAAAATCTAGAGCACCTAAGTTTGAGTACTTCCTCAGAAAGATAACAGATGTGATAAATGAATATTAATATAAATCAGTTCAAAAAGGGGTCAAATTCTGTCAACTTAAGGGGTCAAATTAGGGTTACACCAAGGATGTGCACTCAGTAGAGAAAACTAAACTAGACTCCAACTAATTCAAACATTCACTGCATGTATATACATATTTACTTTATTTTGCTTTATAAATATTAAGTTCAAGAACTATGTGGTTTTTTTTCACACTGTGATTTGTGTATTCATTTACAGTGATTTCATGCCTTGACTTTGATGTACAAATAGTCTCTTCCATTTCTCCTAAACAATACTTTAAATACCCTTCTTGGTACACATAGCTGCACTTATCTTCAAAACAAATAACAATGCTGTTAACTACAAGATGGGGCACATGTGTTTTGAAACACTATAATAATATTGACATTGTTGCATTGTTTACTTGTAATTTAAACTTTGAGAAATTCTAAGCAAATGAGGGATCATCTCAAAAGTTATCACAATGACCACAAACGTACAGCGTTTAATATAGGATTTACCCCGACCCCACCTGGTCAAACGTAGGGGGGTTAGTGAAATTCTTGCTCTATCCAGTTGCGAACCTAGGGGGTTCTGGGGGCAATATTTGGTGCTATTTCCTGCAATCTGGCGCATTCTGGAACTCTAATTTGCCATGACACACTGTGTTATTTTTTATAGAAAACGCAAAGTTGATTCATGAACGAAT
>JAOXYB010085386.1:0-22668 GCA_028565635.1 Phoronis ovalis
AGGTACAGGGTAAGTACTGGTCAAAGTACATGTCGGATATTAGTTTGACCCTGATTACTTCTAACATGGCCGACTGGGGGGGGCCATGTTTGTACCCAAGAGTGCATGTTACGTTGAGCCCATTTCGGGAAAGACGAAGCGATAATTGGACGATTTGAAGGTGGATGCACGAAGGTCGTAGGTTGATGGGTGTATTAATTAGGCCAAGTGACATTTCAAATTGACCTTGAGAAGTAGGTCAAATGCCAATATGAATCTTCGACATTTTTGTTGTGCGTAACACTTTCTTTGTCGCACAATATCTGCTTCGGTTTTTATCTGATCAGCTTTATAATTGGTAAGCCATTTCGGGAAAGACAAAGCAAAACCACCTATTTTCATTTCAAACCAAAAATTTGACATTTTCCGTGTATTATCAACCTCAAAACTCTTAAACATACAAAGATGGCTTTATAACTAATGAAACTATATCATATGATGGGCATCTGTCTGCACCCGCAGACCTCTTGTTTTTAGTATAGTATTGTATATATTTCATGACACAAGTATTTGCTAATTGCAAGTAAATGTCATAGAAAGTAGTACATGTTTATGTTATAATGCATTAAAAGAACAAATTACTTTTAATAGTATGAGTAATAGCACATGTGATGTGAATCTAATGAGAAACACAATTACAAATATTTGTTGGCTGTTGTGAAATCAGTAGAAATTAAATATTTTTGGAATGTGCTTTTTTTTAAAGCAAAATTATATATATTTATGTAGTCATAGACATTTGAGCTTTGTTCATGGATAGGTTTGTTATAGGGATAGCTGTAGTGTTGATATTGAAGACATGAATGTAAAGACAATGTAAAATTTTCATTTAAGAAACTGGTAAGTTTTTTTATTGAATGAATTAAGTGTTTTAAAAGATTTTAGTATTGAGAGAATAAATTGTGGGATGTTTTTTGGAGAATAAATGTAAGGCTGCTTTTCTTTGTGGATAAACATTAATTTTAAGGCTCGTCCTCTAGCTATTATGTACAGGTTTATATGGAGAGAATTTAAGAATCGGAAATGTTTTGCCATTCAAAGTGTCTTTGAAATTAGGTAAGAAAGACTCATTAGAGAATTTAATGAAAGTGACTGTATGTGTGTGTCATTGAATGTTCTCCACGATCAAGCTCTGCACCGCACACTTTTATATCAGCACCGCTGTTTTCTTAAATATTGCTAGTAATTAACATTTTATAGGAGCATATTCCAACAGGAAGTGTTTTTTTAAATATTGCTGGTAATCAACATTTTGTAGGAGCATATATTATGCTAACAGGAAGTATTTTACTAACAAAGCATGCCTTTTGAAGGTCAAGCTACAACTCACCAGGGTTTCTATTTATTAATTACCAGTACTTTTTTTACAAGCAATTCTACTTATATTCCTTTTAAAAGACAATGAAAACAATTATTTAAAAAATTTTTGCTAATGAAATGTAATGAGCAATGACATAAATTTAATAACTAGTATATATTTCTTTAATTTATTATTTTGATCAATGGAACTGTACGTACTTCTAAACCATATATGCTAATTCATAATCATAATATGCAATTCCTTTCGCCCAAATAGTAAATTTAAGCTGAGTGATAAGATGGTACGATTCTCAAAATTGTCCTGGCCCTTGCAAAAGAATTGTAGTTATCAGTTTTACTAGAGCTAGTCTGCTAGTGATATTTTACTTACTTATCCTATTCATCCCTGGTGGGATATAAGGCCACAATGATTTTCACCATTTGACCCCGGCTGGTCCTGGGCAATTTTCGATGCCTGTCCACCTCCACACATAAGAAACCCTGTTATTACAGTTCCATGCCAGGTGGTCTTGGGCCTGTCTAGCTTTCGCGAGCCTGTTGGTGTCCAACAGAGAGCTATCTTGGGGATACAATCGTGGGGCATTCTCAGTATTTTGATGGGATACTTGCCTTTTGAGTTTAAGAGCCACACTGTGACAACTAGCCCTTTAATAGATATTGTGTTTGGCCAGTAGAATCATGCATCTATTATGGAAGGATCCCATCTTGCTCTTAATTATCTTTCTTATCGATATCATTGTCAATGATTATGCCACAGACACGTTTCCCAATTGCTTGCTCACAGTCTGTGTTGTCGGACCCAACTTTCATGGTCTTATCACCATCACTGTAGTTCCTCATACCAATCATCCTTATCCTCGTTGGTTGGTGCATATCACTGCATAGTGGACAGCTTGAAGCACTTTTACCTGAATCACACACTGATCAATCTGTGATTGATTCTACCGGAGTTTTAGCTTTTTCCTTACAAACCATCAGGCAACACCACCAGAATATTCACCTTGTGCTTGAAGCTGGTCCAGTGGCATTCACTAATTCCAAGATTGTTTAGATTGTAGCTCTTGTTCTTGTTGATAACTTGAGCTGTCTTCGACGTTTTGTACACATGATGGGGCAGACATTCCATGCTCTCAAGAAAATTTTACATTTGGACATTGGAAGTCTCTCTCCCAATGCTCCTAACTTCCCTGTGTCATACTGCCAGAGATTTGACAAGTACGTGTTATAAGTCTGTGGTAGTGTTTATTTACGTTGTGCTTTCTGGAACAGGATGTTTTCATGGTATGGCAGTTGGTCCCACACCCAACCCCCCAACCTGGAGGACCAGAGATTACTCTTTGCTTGGCTCCTCCCCCTTGTTTGGCTTGGTTAAACTTGCCACTGGCCACAACCCCACAGGCATAGCCTTTGGGATCGCCAGAGCTCTCAAACTTCTTCACTTTGTTAAGATGGTAACCCCATGAAGAAGGCAAGTGATATACCCGGGGGGGGGGCAGTCAGTATGAAAGTGGGTACCCATGTTCCAACATGGCTTTTCAAAAAAGGCCTTATAATGAAGTGAAATTCTGCAAAAAAATACACCTCTAAGGAAATTAGTTTTTTGAAAAAATACCCCTAAGGAAGTGACTTTTAGGAAAATAAACCCCTAACGAGGTGTCAAACCCAAAAAAACACCCCTTTTTGTGATTTTAGCTAAAAAAACAGACCCTAAGTGCGAAATTTTGTTGGGACATGCGTACCCACTTTTATATTGACTGCCCCCCCCCGGGTGATATATAAGTATCTTGGAATTATATATTTAATGTAAAACGATTATTTTAAAGATTTTTTGCATTTGGCGGCACAAAAAAGAAGAGCCCAAACCCAAGTCCTAATCCAGCTAGGCGGCGAAGCAGTTCATCGTCGAATTCTAGTAGCGTTGGGCAGAGATTATCTGAAGGCAATGTTTCTATAACTACTGTTCCTGATGTGAAAGGCAAGCATTCGTATAGTACAGGGAATATACAAGAACTCGACTCCGATGATTCACCCACAGGAAGGTAAGACATTTTTTTCCCATGGCACTTTTCTCAGTAGGTTCACAGGTAGCTACTGAGACAACACTTCACTGTAATTTTAGAACATTGGTGATTGGATGCTTTCTAATCTGTAGCATTTAGGTGGCTTGGGGAAGGGAAATTACATCCTTTAAATTTTGTCTAAACTGGTAAATATTCCTTTAGAGCTGTTCTAGAAAATGCAGTGGGGGGATATGGAGGAAGATTTTAATTTTTATCAATATTTGATATTCACAATATTTTTGTGAAACTGTAGGTGGGATGTGCATAGAAGTCGATTCTTAATGGCCATATTTTTACTGTGAACATTCCTGCAGGTAGCAGCTAGCAATATATTTTGCACTATTTTATATCTGTTGGCACTTCTATGCATCATCACATCACAGCAAAGCACCGGATGTCCTGGTTCTGAGGCAAACTGTGTATCATAACTGTATGCTTTCACTGGTGACAGATCTTTGCACCTTCTTCTCTTCAGAATCTTTTCAAGGTCAAGCAGTAAACGGCACAGTGTAGGAGGGAATAGCACCAGGTACAAAATGCATGTATTACCTTACACTACGACTTCTTAATGAAAGTTATACAGACAAAATATAACAATAATATGCACTTTGTCTATATTTTATGTATTATGTGTATAGAGGACTAGAAAAGCGGTGCCAAGGTTCACAGTGATATTTCCATTTCACACATGATTACAGATTTAATATTAGGCTGTTTAGAAATCATGGTGAAATTTAAGTTTTTGATTATGATATGCACCTACTTTTCCCATCATATCACAAACAACAGATGCCAAAAATGCAATGATGCATTATGAAAATCCCTTTCCTGCGCTATATTATACTAGTATAGCTTCAATAAAAGACGTGGTGTAGATTTAGACAAAATTATTATTTTAACTTAAGACATTTCTAAAGCTTTTGGTTGTAGCTTTAATTATTTGGTATAGAAACAATAGGAAAAAAATGTTAGTACCAAAATTTGAGAATCTGTAATACCAGAGATGCCAAGGTCAGGGCAAAAACATGCGGGTGACTTGGCATGTCTGCAATACTATTTAGCAGCCAATTTTGATTAAATGGCAGTGTAGCAAGTGTTTTTTTCTAAACAGGCAGATCAGAATCAAATGAGACTAGATATATTTTATAGTTAACTGTTTCAAGTTTCGTCACAAAGACTGGTGTCCCTATTTGAGCATGGTTCTGAATTTGCCTGTTGAAAATTTAAATTGCTGGGGGGTTATCAAAAAACTTTAAAATGATTTCCTAAATAAATATGAAAAGAATAGACAGATTTTTTGAAGTATGTAACTCAAATTAGGTAGTACCTATGTCCTTAAAAGCCATAGCACAACATGAATTTTCAAAGTTTTGATGATTTTGTTAGTTTTCTT
This sequence comes from Phoronis ovalis, assembly GCA_028565635.1. NCBI lineage: Eukaryota > Metazoa > Phoronida > Phoronidae > Phoronis > Phoronis ovalis. The sequence goes on from JAOXYB010085386.1 coordinate 4,813, forward strand.
CTTATCAACTTGAGACACATGTACTTTAAAAATTCATGTCTACTGAATTGAACGAGGCAAAAAAAAAATTGCAACAAGGCATTTAGAAACTTTGATGTATTAATTTTGTATCTTCTAAGCATGTCTACTTTTATTCACCCATTTCATTTAATATTTATAATTGGACACTAGATAGTAATTTTGTGTTAATCTGGTTCTTTTACAGAAAATCTACACGTTCACCAAAGAAACCACAGACACCTCCACCTTCTATAAATCATCATGTATCATTATCAGTTCCTGGGTACAAAGACCCCAACTGCATAGCATTAAGTGTACGGCCTGATGCTAACTGTATGACAGTTGCAGTTCCATGTAAAGTGAATCATGTTACTCCATGGGAAACCGAATAAGAACCAGCATATAAAGCTCATATAGTGCATTATTGAGGATTTAACTTAAGTGTGCAAAAGAAATGTGCAAAACACTTTACGATGATGAAAAACACTGGGGGTATTTGAAAACTAGGAACCGTATATGGACCTCACAAGTGCATTATCGATGATATTTAATATGTATTAATCATACAAATTCTGTGAGTCACAAAGTGAGTCATGCGACTTTATAGAAACCAAACAAGAACCAGAAATGGAATTCATACATAATCAGATGGATTATACAAATAAAACTCCTTGTAAATTATTTATTACCAGGTAGAGATCCAGGATATTCCTCAGTTGGGGGAAAATTCTTCAAATGGAAAGGGGATGTGTGCCCTTCATGTCCCCCCATAAATCCTGGTTACTGTGACAAGTTGAGTAAAATACATAAGGGAGATCATAAATTGGCGATTCAGATATATGTATAAGACAGGCATTGTGTCATTGCTTTAGTTATTATATCTTGTGGAAAGTGATTTATGACAAAATGTGAAGTTACTACCTTGTATTTATTATAGTGGTCAAAATTGTTTCATTGTTATTTTAAAAGTAAAATTACTCAAGACTTTTTGTGACAGCAAATGTATATAGTGACTGTAATTTCAATCTAGCATCAAATCATTTATAATTCGTATTTAAATTGTCGGTTACACTGTGCATGTGGGTTGATTGTACAAAGTCGTCAAAAGAAGTATTAGAAGTAGCCAAGAAATCTGCCTACTTTGCAAGTTGAGCATTAACTAAGCTTGTAATCAAAGCTTTCCGAGTAATTGTAACATCTGCACTGGCGACATACAGTCGATGCTGAAGTCTGCAAACTAAATGTTTTCCAGTTGACATAATTGAAAATGGGCAATAGTTGGAGAGACAGTATATTGCTATATAAGGAACTGCAAAAATTGAAATTAAATATATATTTAATGGATGACAGCCAAATAACCTGTACTATCGCTCCTATACTACAAATAGCTCCAAATTATGTGACTCAAATTTCCTCTGTCATTTAACATTTTTGTGGCTCATCAGGAAATATGCAAGATTAAGTCAAAATGCTGGACATGCCGTATGATTTTTGTGTTAGTTGGATCTGTACTTTGGTTTTAATTGCTGTATTTTTATGTAAGAGTACTTATTGACTGGTATACATCATTTGCTGATCAGAGACTGTTGTTTAGTAGTTGTTTAAGGATTGATTGGTCATTAATTTATGGGAGGGGGTCAAAAGCATGCATCTGTTGGATGGGGGGTCAAAAAAGATTCACTCTTTCGACTGGAGATCTATTAAATTAACGGGTACAGAACTACAAATTTTCCCCAAAAGACAGATCATATCTCAATCTAAAGAGACTAACCTAAGTCTGGTTCGGTGTAGTTATTAGTCAGAAAAGCACTCGTGTCTTTGCACTGTTAGTTATATTTCAAATATTGTGATTCTCTGACTGGACAGAGGCTAAACAACATATTGTTTAACCTGCACAGGCTCACATATCAAACTGTATTTCTTGGAATTTCTAATTGTGATGTCACATGTAGCATGTTGACCAATCAGGACAAGCTGCCTTTAGCACCACTCATGTGGTGTAATAATCATGATGGCAATTATATTGTGTACTGAACTTTCTCAAATTTGGCTAAAAATATTTGCTACAGGAATTGTAGCTTACATAGTCTCAGCTGTTAATTGTGCAAACAGAACTATAATAATTATTGTTAAGTTCTAGAATAATGGTGTTGTTCCATGTGAGATTCGACGATAAATTACTAATTCCAAATTCATGATCAAGTTTTTCAAGAGGATTCATATTGATATTGGGTTTACGTAGTTTTGAATGATATCTTTGATTCAAATTATGCTGCAAATGTATGGTTTAGTTGACAAAATCACATGGTAATAATAGGTTATTGTTTAGAAGCTTCAACCTTAAACAAGGACAGTTTCTGTAGTTTTTTGAAAGTTATTATCAATACATACTGTCTAGCTTTACTCTCAATAGTTGTTTTTTTAACCAGTCTGTTACCTTCTTAAAATTGTAATTTATTTCTTGTTGGTCATATGTATAAATTGTTTACACTTTTACTAAATGATATGTATTCTGTAGTGCAATATGTATTTATAGTGCAACTGTTATAATTTATGTCTCAGTTATGCATTAAATTTCAACAGCATAAAAATAAATTTATATTTTTTAAAATTTATGTCAAGGATGTACATAGAACATTGTATTCGAAGTTGTACACTACATTGTAAGATCAACAATACAATTGTTTTGGGTTATACTTTAATACAGTAGGGAATATACATTGAGGAATAAACAGTCTGAGAGCTTCGTTCCACACTAGTTTTGGATATGTATTGCTATTTATCAAAAACGAGTGCAGAACTGAAGGTCTGATTTATTCAGAATCATTTATGGAAAATGTGTTCCTACACTCAAATACAACATACTAAATATTAAATAAAGCAATCCCATGTCACCCTGAAATTGTATGTTATCTACAGGTCATATGGAAATTTGGAATCATGTTAGGATTTAAGTCACTTGCGCAGATAAAAAGTACCTTATCTTTGAGGCTAAAATAACATGCTATTTTCAAGGTGACACTGGCACACTGAATATACTTTACAAAATACACAAGTTGAGCTATAATTCAGCTATAAATGTTCAGACGTTTACCAAAAATATGATCAAATGCTTCGATTTTGGTTACAACTTTTTGATGAAACACAAAATTAGTTAATAAATGTTAAATAAAACCAGGACATGAATTATTTTACCTGGGCTTAACATTTCCTTTGACAAAATACACAATTCACTACCTGGTTTGAATATTATTTATTAAACAAGGTTGCACCAAGCAATGTCCGCACACCAGTGTCTATATTGTTATAAGACGAAATGAAGATGGCTCATACATGTATGTCACATTTGCTTAAAGTGCATGGTGGATAGCTTTTTGAATTTACTGGAAATATAAGTTAAAGAATAGACATAGAAAAGATGTGACAAAGGTATGAAGAATCTAAGATTGATGTAATTTACTAGTAAATAACTACTAACCTGGTTTGAATAACAATATTAATAAAGCTTTTCACAAAGTAAAAAGTTAAAAATACTATCTACATGACCTATTACTTCAGATGGATAACATAAGACCAAGATAAACAACAAGAACACTAACAAAAATGATTGCAAATAGTTACACAACTAAACTATAAAATGTCCTACAAATTAATACTTCTATGCAATATTTTAATTAAAAAAGACAGCACAAGATATTACATAAAAAACTGTCTGTATATGTATGTCGGACTCCTCAATTGACAAGCATTAACATTTCATAAACCTGCATGCAAATTAAAAAAATTGGAAATTCATATATGTGTGTAGTTTTCCAGATTTTTTGGAAAGTCTGTGAAAATGTTGTCCAACTTTAAGGTAAGAACTTGGGAGACACAGAAATAAAGCATATAAAACATCAACAAAATTTGGCACATACCTTCAATTTGTATGCTGAAAGGTAACCTAAAAAACCAATAAAGTCCATTTTCAAAATAGCAGTGCTGTTTAATTGTTGTTGAATATGCAACCCATGTAAATAATAGAAGGTTTTCACAGCATTGTGTGTGCTTTAACAACAAGAAAATGTCCACAAATAGCTATCATTTTATATATAAAAGATGAACCAAAATGAAGAAAAAAAGGGACTTGAAGGGAGTACCACAGGGGGTTATTATACATACCAAATAGCAGCACTGAAACACAGTCTAGTACCTGGGTGGTAAGAGCCTCCCCTATCAGTAGTGGCTAATAGGATATCCCCTTTAGCCTAGTGCAAATAGTGCTGGACTCGCCAGGTTTCTGGCAAACAAATTTGTTACAACAGAAAAGTTTTAAAACTGGTGGCCAGCTTGCTTGCCTATTCCCATACTTGTAGTGCTGTCAAATAAATGCAGAGACAGAGAAAAACAGTAATTCGCAGAATAGAACAAAAATGACGAAAAAAGCAAAATTATACCTGTCCATGAATAGACTGCAACTGAACTCATTCTTGTTAACTGTACCGGCCCTAGTATTTAATAGCCTGTCTTCATTTTTAAAATGACAAAGCCTAACTCTGCAAATGATTCAACCCCAAAGAAGACAGTCATCAAGATGATAAAAAGCTGACACCTCTTCTACCTGTATAAGATATGCAGTGTTATGTTCAAAGTATGATAAAGAGAAATGATGCTGTTTTCAGTATTAGATATTGTCTTCGCGCCATTGTGATATTGTGCATATCAGCTATTATGTAGCCCGGCATTATTTATCTCAATTATAAGTTTTTTTAGGTCAGCGAAAGGAGGTCATAATTGTGTTGTTGACTGTTGTTAGTCTGCATGCTTGACCAAGTGAGAAAAAAATTTGCAGAAAGTGGATTGCTTTCATGAAAGTTAAGCGTGCAGACTTTGTTAAGCCAAGTGCTTATAGTGAGATATGCGCCGTACATTTTGAACCAGGATGCTACCAGGGATTTACTTTTGACTTCAGCCCGAAGCAGAGATACCTGGAGCCGGTTGCATCCCAACAATACAGGCTCCTCAAGTAACACCGTGTTCTATGCCAACGCCAAGCAGTCTAAATGTAAGAGAGAAGCCTTTGCATTTTGTTGTTTTGTCAAATCTCATTGCAAAACTGAAAAGTGGTCAATACCAGAAATATCTGGATTGGATAAAGGACATAGAGAAGATGCATAAGAATTGGCCAGGACATGTTCTGGTTTGTACACATTCCCAGTTATGTATATATTATTTCACATGTAGTCAAAGTACAGCTTTATAGAAAATTATTTTAAAATCTGTCACAAAAAGTGGCTTCATGAGACTACAAGTAATTGAATTACCTAGAACACTAGTATACAAAAAAATTTTAAAAGAAGATTGTGTATCAAGTGGAGGATATTACTGTAATTGCCACTAGTGACGAGTATGTTGAAGAGCAGAAAAACTGCAATATTTCTTTATTGGATGTTCAGCAAGTCAATATGTATATCTAACTCAATGTATTTCAATACAGGCCTATGATAATGATAAAATATTATGTTACAAAGACCCATTGAAGAAATCACATTTGGCTATCTCGATCACACGTAACCTGCAGGTGCTTTGTATTGTTTGTTCACTATGCTTTTTAAAATTTTACTGACAATGGTAAAAAGTTTAATGTGGTACAATGTTGTGCTTTAAGTGCAAGCTACTTATCTGTGGAATTTAATATCTATAAGTGTACCAGAACTATGCATCAATTAAGCCTGCTTATATTCAAGTATAATTTGGGTTGCGGGATCAATATGTTATCATTGTAATGATTTGCAAGTGCTTGGTTTGTGATTTTTAGGCAACAGATAAAAAGAGATAACTAAACAGGATTTATTGTTCTAAAAATAAGAATAAAGTTACAGCAGGACAAAGATTGAAATAGAGATAAAGAAAATTAACTCAATGAAAGATAATTCAACACTTCAAAGTCTGTGTCATTGTTAAACTAAAAAAATTCCCTTCTCAACTGGTCGTCTGATTGGCATGGTCGTTGCTAGATGTCTGACTAAAAACTGAAAATTTTCACTTCTCAACTGGTCATAGATATCAAACTAAAGTTTCCACTTCTCAAGTGGTCGTCTGGTCGGCACGGTCGTCGTTAGATGTCTCTCACTGAACAAAAAGGGAAAAAATCAAATGCTAAATGTATCTGAAAATGTTCACTTCTTAAGTGGTCGTCTGTGAGCAAGTGGATTTATTCAAAGACCTAGGAACTGGATCTTTTACTTCTTGTAAATTTGAAGATATGCACCATAGATCTCAGTTACATAATAACAAGAATTACGAAGCTTTTCCAGATTGCATTCAATTATAAAATACTACCGTAATTTCAAAAACATTATTATTCACTTCAATCTATGTTCATTCCAAATTTAAAATCCAGGTGATATCATAAACGTTTTTTGAAAATATTCACGTAAATGCATCGAATGTTGGTAACTGTTGAAATTTATTTTAATAGTTTATATTTTTGAGCAGATATTGTCTATGCTGTCGAAATGGATATATAATATACGGTATTCTGCCTTGCATATTTAAATTCCCACACACAGCAGTCATACCTCGGTTGCCTTGGAATATACATGTTTGCATTTAGTTTTTACCAGAAACACAGGTATCACAATTTATTTCATCTGTTTTTGAACAATGACTCATTTATTTGAAGAGAAAGACGGAGAAGTTGGGATTGTCGGGGCAAAAGGGAGATGGAAATTCAAAGGAGATTTTGAGCTAACAGCTGCATGGATAGTGGACGGCGGAGATAGGAGATATAAATTTAATATCGAAACAAGTGCTAGCGAATTTACAATAATTCTGTTTCCCAGAGATTTTCCAAAAAATGTTTTACATGGTACCAGTAAGTGAAAAGGGTTCAAAATCTAAAATGGGAAAACGCGTTTACGGGCCTTTTCAAAAACCCATTCACACACATGGGTACCAGTAATATATTTGAGTCCTCGGGTTTTGTTATAAATATTTTAAAACTTCAAAAAACATACACGGCAACAGGAAACGTTGGATTGTTGACAACAGCTAATTATATCGTTTTAGTTATTCAATTTATGACAAAGTTATTTATTTATCTAATTATTTATTAATTAATTATTTTCTTGGTCGTAGAGACGTAAAATTCGTCATTTTTCGCCATTGAAGATTTACAACACTGTGTAGTAAAGACAGAAATATGGTTCAAATGTGAAACGTTACTATTAAGTTAATGATTTTATTCAATCAAAATATACAAAGCTACTTATTGTTTTTTTTTCTGTGTACTGTGTATAGCGCTTTATCTTGCACGAGAAAAGTTTAACTTTCTATTAGTATAGTTAATTTTAGCAATTACTGTTATACCATTTGACTGACATATGCATTGTGGCACATAAAAAATAAATTTTAAAAAAGAAATAGCTTTTTACAAATATGACTAAAATACACATGAGTATCACTATCTATATTATAATTGTACTAATAATAAATACAGAAACATGTGTTAGTGTTGCATGTATATATTTTCGAAAATCAAACGTTTTTCGCATATTCCTTTCAGCTCTTTTGCTGCATCACTGGAAGAGCTGCAGTGTGAAACTGTTCAAAACTATAGTCGGAGCAGCGACACCTTTAAGAATATTGAAATTTTTCCAATGACGAGTTGATAAGCTATGTCAACCAAAAGGTGAAAGAGCTGCATAAGAGATACGAAATTCAAAATGAAGATGTCCCAATGTGTGAACAGGCAACAAATATTGGCCGAAATGGGAAGATATTTGTAGTGAATGAAGAGGTAAGTTTTTAGGGTGTTTAGGAAAGTTTTTCCCATTTGTTATCAACAAAGAATGCTGCATTCCTTATAAAACCTTATGCAATTACAAATTTATTTATATGACAAGTTTATAAAATTATAATTTATTCTGGCAATAATTATAGGTAATTTATAAAAAATACTTGATAGTTGAATTTATTACTTATAAAATTGCTGGTTAATGGTAAATTTCCTATTTTAAATTTCTTTGTTTTCTGTTCTCGGTGGCATCATTCAATAGAAAAAGGGGAAGTCATGACAGTTCCATATTTTTAATGGCAGACTTTAGTACCCTATTATACAAGAAAACGATTATGTTATTATGTGAAATTTTTTTAATATTCCACATGGAAACCAAGGAAGTAAATAATTGCAATGGTAATAAATCATCATTATATATTATTAAGTATACTAATTATAATTGTATGATGAAATGCTGAGAAGTTATAAAAATACTGATATCTTAAATAGCAGAACTGTCTTTATGTTGGAGCAGTAGGATCGTGCAAGGTCGAAATTCACGACTTTTCGACCAACGTATTCCAACACCAGGTTTCCAACGAAAATTCATCCAACGCAGGCCGGTTAATGCTTACAGATACTTTTAACTTATTAATATTCATGAGCATTTGGAACATAATGAGCATGCGCACATCCTACTAGAATGGTTAATTGTCATCTCGTTTAGTGTCTCTCAGTGTCTACCAAACTATATAGATATATTATGTATACTCTATTTAGACTTTCTATGGTCCTATTCTTGATTTTTATATATTGTTTTCGAGCATATTTTTAATACTTATATAATAAAACTCATCAGTTACTACAGTGTACAATTCTGTTCAACCTCCGGGTTTTCAAGGGATTTCCACCAATGTCGACTATAAGCATACAGTAGCGGGAGGCTTAGTAGCCATAGGAAAACTGCAAATTAACATGAAGTGATACAGATAAAGGGAAATCTTGTTAAAATTTAATTGGGTATTTACATAAATTTCTCAAATATAATATAATTTTCTGGATTTTCTTGGAAGTTTATATATAAAAATGCAATGACCCGTATTTTAAGAGCACTTACTAAAGGCATTTAGCAATTGCCCCCTTCTCTAAGTTGGAATTTAATATCTCAACATGTAATCAATTTCTAAATGTAGATACTTTCACTCGAGCAGAATCGCAATTCTTATTCACAGTCTAGCACACCACAACACAATGAATTTAGTTATGCTTTAAAAAGTAGATTTTTAAAGATAAGGATGTGGTTAGGCATAAAATGTAAAAGCAGGATACAGTATATTGCCATAGACCACAATGCAGTCAATACATGTAGAGCAAAATAACGCAATTAATTACTGCACAGGTTCGACGTAATGAAATAAACTAATAAGCTAACTTAAAACTGTATTCAGTTTTTGTGATGTATTTAACAAACTATTTAAGAAACATATCCTTTTCCATTGATTAAACAATAACGTGTCAGCATGAATTTCTGTTTGACCTAGCTAAAAAAGAGTAATCTAATATCACAATTGCTTTTAATATCTTTGTTTTATATCTGGCATCGCAAAGTATGCTTGTCAGATATATTTTGTGTAGCATCACATCTACGAAATAGTTTATAAAATAATGTGAGCTAGACTGACATTGTAGTAGAGGCAAATTTGGGAGTCTCGTGACCAACTCACTGTAATCCAGGTTTGAAGGTGGTTTTGATATCTTTGGGTGAATTGTAAAAAAATTGGCGGGGGTAAACCTCGCAAAAGTGTGGGCTAACTCCACCAGGTGGCGCTAATCAAAATGGCCACCAGAATCCTTAAAATTGCTACTGTGCACAACCTGTTGACCCTATGGAGGCCATTGCAACACACAGAAGTATGTTTTGGGTGTTGGTGAGTTTGTGTATTGGGCCTTTTGGGTAAACAATTGTAACTTTTGTTTTTAAACCGTATTCAGTCACAATTTGCCAAATTATCTGTTTTGTAAGTTTATACTATTATCTTTTACCGTATTTTAATACTTTTCTTTTAATAAGTTTCACTTATGTGGTTATTTGCTTGGAATGTTATTTTTAAAAATCTTTATCTAGTCTCAAATCTTCACCATGCTCAACTATTTACCCAGTATCATATTCATTCATTTTTCAACTATTTACCATGTATTTTTATCAATTCTTTAACATATATAACTGATATGTATACCAAAATTGCATGTATTAACTAAAATGACTTTTGACACTGTATAGGGACTTGACTAATTTTTACTACTCATTTGTGTAATATTACGCAACCAGAGCTTATGACATAGTAATAATAAAATGCAGTAAACAGTCTGAATACAGACAAAACGTGAGGTAAGAGTACAAAAATAATCTACTGAAACAAATGGAATCTGTCATGCCCGCAAAAGTTAAATATTTTTCAGAGTGATTTATTTATTTATAATCAGTCCAAGTTAGTTTACAAGCTTAAGCAAATTTCACTTATGTGGTTATTTGCTTGGAATGTTATTAGAATAAATCCATTTCCTATTATAAAAGTAGATTATCAATTTTAAGTCTTTTAATTCTTCATATATCTAATTCTAGATTATCCATGATTTGTATTAAAAGCCCCTGTAAATAACTTTGTGGCACTTTATAAATGTTTTAATATTTATTTATATATTATTAAAAAATTGGCAAAAAAAGGTGCATACGTTTCCTCATCCTAACTAATTATATATCTCATTACATTATACATATTGAAACAGCAGAGAAACGTTTATGAGGTCTTGCTACATTGTGATACTTTTTGCAGAGACACATATTGTTTTAACATGGTTACAATAAACTCAACTTCAAGTTTGACCGAAACTGTCAAAGACATAGCAAGATATAGACAGCCAACAGACCCCAGAATACAGATTCAGGTAACAATAAGAATTTCGCTTACCGTAACATGTAGTAATAAATTTAATATTTGTCTCTGGCCATCAGAAACGTGTACCATTACATCTTGGATGCATTAAATATAGGCTGTTCCCAGGGGGGGTACTGCAATCCTATCGGGTTATGCATGTGCAGAGCACTTACTAAAGGAGTGTGTTTTCAGATGTTTTTTAGCCATGTTGATGTGTTAATGGGGTCGTTTTTTTGTCATATCTGGCCTACAGCAGGTATAGAGATTTGAGACATGGGCCTCATATAGTCGCCTACACCAAAAATTGATCGAGTGTCTCCCGGCGCAGGAGGTTGTTATACCACGTGTTGTACATGGAAAGATTTTGTTCTGTACATAAGTTATCTGTGATTAAACGTTACGTTTTCGAAGTCAATTTTGTGTGTGTGTGTCTGTCAGTATCTAAACAGTCTATATGCTGCAAAAGTTTTGAAAAAATTTCATTTTCTCTCTTGCAATTCAACATTGATACACTGAGATGACCCTATTATGCGTCTAAGTGCTTGTGACATTTGATTAAATGTAGCCAGCAAGCTATGTGGCTCATGGACCTCCTGCTTATTTCTTATCGTTAAAAATTTATATTTGTTAAATTAACTGCAGGCGATACATATCATTCTGTAATTTTCTTTTAATACTGTACTAAGAACACATTATCCTATGTTACTTTTTGTATAATAATGACCAGTATAACTTTTATGAAGAGCATATGTGAATCCATGTACAATTATGAATCACTATGTCTAACATTGAGTAAAGCACTACTTCATCTTCATCCTGTGCTGAGATAGGTTGCCATACTCTTTTTTTCATCAAACCAGAACTCGTGTATGATTTCTTTTGGCAAATAATAAGTTTGTTGTAGACACTTCATATATTCTTTGCAGAAGACATGGAGAACAAGCAATAGAAGGATGAGGCTACCACAGCTCTTAAGGATAAAGTTAGTGATGTTACAAAAGCTTATCTGAACACTGATTGGTTCTTACGTCATGGCTGTTCCGATTTAATCACCCCTGTTTCAAGGTGTCCTCCTTTGGCCCGATTTTGCGATGTTTTACACGAAGATGCCGAAAAGCACACTTTTTGATGACGTAGGGCACACATTCCATTCCCCATACGTCATTTCTGTGGTTTGTTTACTTATGCGATTCATAGAATTTCAGGCGGGAAAAATAGCCGTGAATCCAGTCGCTTATATTTTCGAAGGTAAGTAGCACATATCTTTAAAAGTTACACCAATAGTTTATAATTGTATTTAGACTCTTTCTGCCAATTTTTATGAAAATCTATGGTCAGACTGATGCCTTTCTAAGGTTGACAAATTGTCAACTCTGACAATGAGATTGGCAGAGTCGGCCATATTGGCTTCGTCGACAGCTTTATAGGCTGCCAAAATTTCATCGTTTTTTTATATAAAATTTTATTTATTTCAACAAAATATTGAATAAAACTTAATAAATAAGGAATATACAATTATTCTTAATATGATTCGATGTCATTTGCCTCTTGATGGTTAAGATATCAACAGATTTTAGCACTGTGTCTTTTTCCAATTTTGTGTCACGTGACCACATTTCTGTAATCCGATTGGCTAAGACTGTTTACTATGAACAGCTGATTGTAGTAAAATTGAAAAATAAAAGGAAAATTGGGTAGACTGTATCTAAATACTGCCTAATTTTGTTTCAGTTGACATGTGTACTACCAGACAGTATGATTGATATCAGTTATAAAAGATGTAATTGCGCACAAAATGTGAAACATTTTTTTATTTGCTCAGTGTAACATAGTTATCGAGTACAATATAGCTTCATGCTCATACATTTTAATGGTTAATGTGTGACAAATTACCCATTATTATGTAAAAACTAAGACCAAAAAGCAACATCAGAAATACTCATAAATTATTGATTTATTTCAGGATGCCTCCAAAGAAGAAATGCAAAATCAGCTTGCCTGAGAAACCAGGTAAAGCAAGACAGTTTTTAGAAGACAATTTCAGCAATGTTCCTGATGAAAACATGAAAAATGGACATGTTCTATTTGTGTACATGAGCTTGAACAAATCCATAACAGATACGGTGAATCTATTAAAACAGAAAGTTTCTGAATACTACAGGATTGTATACCAAGACATCAACGCCCTTGTGAATAAAATTAAAAAGCTCTGTTTATCAAGAGACAGCGATGATGTGCAAGTTTTCTGTTCTTTGCCATGAGGTGTTCCAGTTGAAGCTCGTGAAAGCCATTGAAAATCCTCCATCAAGTCCACTTCCATCAACGTCGACTGCGTCTGCACCACCTGAACCATCTACACCACCTGAGCCACCAAGTCCAGCACCATCAACTTCGACAGCCACACCTACCCCCTCAACCTCTTCATCAGTCAGATTGTCAGCAAGACTCAAGTCAACTCCCAGAAAAGATCGTCAAAGAAAACGACTTGCGTTTGTTAGCAAGTCACACTCAACACAAAAGAAAAAGTACCAAAGTGACATCAAGGGTCTGCGTTCTAACTTAAAGGGTAAGACAAGTACTAAACATCTAAATCAACAGTTGAGAAGACAAGAAATGTCCCTAGAGAAGAAAAACAGGATTATTGCTGTTTTGCGTACACAATTGAAGAATAGTTCAAAAACTCAAGAGCTAGAAAAACAGAACACACAGTGAGTTGAAAAAATATAATAAGAAAAAAAGCAAAGCTGTGTCATTGATAAAATTCAGGGAAGTGACAAAGAAGTTCAAAGATAGTGAACAGGCTGTCATCACTCTTCAACATGAAAACCTTCTACTCAAAAAAAAAGAACTTGAAAGTTTATCTCAGTCGACGAGCAGTTTAAAGGTTGATAAAAAGACATACAGTGGTGATGCCCGTATGATGGTGTATGATGCAATTGTCAACAACGTTCCAACAAAAAGCACTCCCATTCTCATTGAGAAGATATGTATGCATGCTGGCAAGCAAATCGGTTCAGTGCCTCAGAGGAACACGGTTGAACTTATGGCTAGGGAACTGGGTGCGGCCACTGATTTTCAGTTTGCAGAACACATGCTCCAAACTTCAGATGATTTTAGGGTTCGACGCAACGACGCAGGAAGGAGTTCATATAAACTCTGTTTATGTTACCAGCAACATTATTGGTGTTGACCAATTACCAGGAGGTACAGCCGATGATTATGAAGAGCACATCGTCCAGTGTATTGACAACATCACTGATGTTTATTGTTCTATTAAAGAAGAAGATTTCAACACTGTTAAGAATACCATCATCAGCCACATCTCAAATACACTAACTGACCGGGCTGCTGTTAACCACGCAACGCTAAAGAAGCTGGAAGAAAGATGGGGAAAAAGCTGAATGAGTTAAATTGTCACTTGCACCCGCTCGATACCATAGCCAGCACCTGTAGAAGTTCCCTGAAGAAGAGCCAGACACATGTGGGCAAGGTACTTGGCTACGACTGCATGGCAGGGAACCTGATCAATGCAATGAATAAAGTAAGATACAAAGACGGAAAGGGGGACCCAAAAACGTTCATTGGATTCTTGGACAGAGAAGGTCTCCCAAGAGGCCTAATTAAACGGTACAGGGGCAATCGACTGCACGTGGTCTTTGACATATGTGGCAAGTACTTCTTGCATTACGACAAATTTATTGAATTTTTGTCATCATCCGTCATGAGTTGTGTCACACTGCAGAAGGTTGTTCTCGCCGACTTCTCAACACCAACAGCTAAGACGATGTTTCACGTTTTAGGTCTCTTGGGCAAGTTGATCTCTGGCCCATGGATGTCTGCCCTTTACACTGCCCCAAACAATGAAGTGAAACACCTTGATGCTATTAACTTGGTAAAGGGTGTTCTTGAAGTAGCAAGATCCTACATTGGCAAGCCACTGGAAACTGTGTCAGCTGAGACTGACTTTTTTGGAAACGAACTCGAGGAAGACGACATGAAATGTTCCCGAAGACCCAGAGATGTTTGCCATGTACATGAAAAGCTGTCTGTTATCTGTTGTAGTTGAAAGCCGGTATGCCAAGTACTTCGGGCTCAATGTCACTGACAAACTACAAAAAGAAACAGAATCAGCTCGCTGCCATAATATGGATGCGGAGGAAATTATGAGCATGGTAACATCTGCCACAGGCAAGGCACCACCTGCTACACTATGCTACCTTACTTCCAAAATACGATCACAGAAAAATCACGTTGTTGATTATCTTGACAGCCTGGAAAAAACGCATCGAGATCAGTTGTTGAGCCACAGTATCAGTATTGGGAGAAGACAGCGTTTGCAAAGAAGGCAAAAGTTGATTAATGTTGAGAATGAAGTACAGTAATGTTTGGCTGAAAAAATTAAAGAAAAAAGCAATACAGGTTAGAAACTAAGTTGAGAAAACACTTCGAAAGGAAATGCTTAACATTCAAAAAGAATTCCCGGAGCTAGATGAAGCACGTGTTAATGAAGTAAAAAACATTCTCTCTGGAAGAATTGTTGGCCGGGAAATTTGCCATGTCTGGTTTGATGGAGATACTGAAGAAAATATCATGTATTTAGGAAGGATTGATAAACTGAAAAAGAACAAAAAACTTATGCAATCTGTTACTGGAATGAAGAGGAAACTGCTGCTGTTGGAGTACAGTACGATATGGATAAAAATGCACTGGCTGCGGACTTGATTGTTGGAGATTTGTCACTGTGTTAACCATCCTCCATCTGGACAATCAATGAACTGTAAAATTAGTACTGTACATATTAGATAGACTGGTAAACTAATTGATGCAGTATGAACTACGATTTTCTGATAAAATTTTAACAGCATTAGATATTTCTCATTCAGACCTTTTAAACAATACCTCACAACCCCATGATTTGACAAATTGTCAGATTTATTAACTAATTAACTTCTAATTAATTATTAATTAACCTTAAGTTAATCAAATAATTAAAGTATTACTTCAGTAAAAATGACACTGCATATTGTTTGATTAATTTAGTGCCTGGTTTAGTTCTTCTTTTGAAAGAAAGTATGTTGTTATTGATCAAAGCTATCAATTGCTATGTTTATAAATGAACAATTAATTAATTTTTTATTTATTTTGTAATTGACACACGTGAAAATTGTGGATTGATAAGCATGTGTTATTTTTTCATTACCCTGAAAATTTCATGGCAATATCTCAAGAAACTATGAAGTTAAGGCATTTGTTTGGAGATTATATTCACTTTGGGTCACAACTTTTATCAGTTTCATAGCTTAAAACAATGGGATTTTTTTGGTCTATTTTTCGGCACAAAAATTGCTATAACTTCTTCATTTTTTAACATATATCAATCATTTTGGTATTTTTGTGTACGTTTTGTTGTGCTCTTTCAGAAAAATGCAAGAAATTTTTTTTTTTTAAAATTGAAAAATTTTGTAACAATGCTACTATTAAAAAAATATGGAATAGAATGTTGCTATTACCTAAATATTATTGTTCATTGAAAGACCTTTCATTTGATATGTTACACGATATGGTTTAAAAAACTATATTTATGTCTGCAGTTTTGGCGGCCATTTTTGAAATTTGATGACGTCAATTTTTTGTTTGGAATTGTATTCTGGTAGTTCAGTTTCAATGATGATGACATGATGTGGCCTTTAAAATAATTTCTTTTGTAAGATAGAAACAGTTTGGTTCACTTAATACGCAGTATTAAAGTTTTGGCAGCCATATTGGTGGCCATTTTGGAACTGCTGCCAGGAAGTCGCGTCCAAAGCATTTTTTCTCTAACAAATATAACAGCAAATGTATCCCGAAAGTTTCATGCCATTATCTTTAGTATTAAAAAAGTAATTAAGAAAAGTGTGTTTTTGGATCACACTGCTGTGGCTTGGTCTCAATGTAACCAGTGGAGTAAAACAAAAGGGTAATTTGTCGTATTTAAACAATCATAAAAAATCAACCGCTGCATGGATTTTTTTTCCTTGTAAATGATTTATTGTTGCGTGTAAAGCTGTGTTATTTTTAAACACGTTTTAATAGATATATATTTTTTGTCACCTTCCTATTATGAAGAGCATCTGTGAATCCATGTACAATTATGAATCACTATGTCTAACATTGAGTAAAGCACTACTTCATCTTCATCCTGTGCTGAGATAGGTTGCCACTCTTTTTTTCATCAAACCAGAACTCGTGTATGATTTTCTTTTGGCAAATAATAAGTTTTGTGTAGACACTTTATATATTCTTTGCAGAAGACATGGAGAACAAGCAATAGAAGGATGAGGCTACCACAGCTCTTAAGGATAAAGTAAAAGAAGCGAAGGGCTTAAAATTGAAAAATATAGCTCTGGAGAGAAACAACGCTGCCCTGAAGTCTGATGTGAGACATTTAAAAAGTTTGAACATTGCTGCAGCCGCTCAGTTGGAAGAGATGGATGATTTGCATGATGAAATTGCAAATCTAAAGGCAGACCATGCACGACAAAGAAATGCCCTCCAGAAAAAAGTGAAAAGGACCCAGTCACTGGAAAAGGTTACTGGAGACCTTTCAAAGATGAGGGAGCAATGTAGAACAGACATCGAAGGCAATAGTTGATTGTTTAAAGTCCACACACAACACAACAGTGCAGCAGTTGCAGCAAACCATCACTGACCTTCAGACTATAGAAACGATGAATAACGGCAAATATAAAGGAGAAGTTAGATTAATGTTTTACGACTTGCTCACGAAAGGCGTGCCTTCGAACATTGTTCAGAGTGTTGTGAAAACAGTCTTGGAACACACCGGCAAATTCGACACAGACACGTTAAAGTTTCCTTCTAGAAGTACGGCACAGCGAATGGTAGGGGAAGCTGGATACTTGGCCAAGATAAGAACGTCGTACGAGATGTCGAAGACAACAGGAAGTCTTGTTCTTGGCCACGACCAAAAAACTCATTCACTGGGGTGCTCATGCAATCAGGATGGATTCTGGCGATGGTGACAGATGCAAAAGGAAAGAGAGACGGAAAGGGAAGGTAGCAGTTCGAGTTCAGGTGATAATGATAGTGTAACTGCAGACTGTTTTGTTTTGTTTTGTTCCTGTGTTGATTTGGAGCGCCACCTGTATAATAGTCTATTTGCAT
>JAOXYB010085497.1:0-22663 GCA_028565635.1 Phoronis ovalis
GTGAATATATGTTGATTCAACGTATAATAAAAAAACGAAGTAATAAAAGAGACAGGCATGCGCCAACTCATTTTCATTACTTCTACTGTACTTATAAAACATGTATGCTTCATATTAATAATATGCCATTCCTTTCGCTCAAATAGCTAATTTAAACAGCGTACAATGATGATTCTTAGAATCGTCGTTGTCTTGTTTTATCTTGATATGGGTATAATGCATTCTTCAGTTTCTAATTTTACAGTGTTATCATATTATTCATGTTTATTTTTTTGGGAGCTTGCTTTTTAGGATCAGTCTTAAACTACAATTTTAAATACCATACACAAATGTTTTGCTTTTTAAGGCATTAAGACATATTTCATGATGTAATAAGGGTTGTTCGTTTTAAAATGCTTTGATATGCATTTGATCTGGCAAGTCTTATTACTTAATTTTTTATAGTCTGTGCACGCATTTATCTCAAGGCCAAACCTTGTTTACCCGGGGGGGGTACTCAACGTTTTTTGACTACGGGGATGTGCCGCGGAACCCAATCCAAAATTTTAGCTTGTGGTAGTAAACCCAATCCAAATTTTTGAAATTTTAGGGTAGCAATCCAAATTTTGTGAAATATAAGGGTAGCAATCCAAAATTTTAAAATATTTAAGTAGCAATCCTGCAGACCAAATTCCAAAAATCGTTTTACGGATACAAACCTAAAATTAATCCAAATTATTTGCTGAAGCAGCGGGTAGCAATCCAAATTTTTGAATTTCTTTACGGTAGCAATCCAAAAAATACAGTAAGAAGTATACAATCCAAATCCAAAATTTTTAACTGGGCTGCACACCCCCACCAAAAAAAACCTCGAGTACCCCCCCGGGCTTGTTTATCCTTCAAATTTTGGCATTTTTTCCTTTTTAAACATTTTCATTAGAAAAAGTCTGACCCACTTGGTTTTTATGGGCTTTTGTCCATTAAGCCATATTTTTAAATAAAAATTAAAAAAACAGCCCTACCTACTGAATTTTTGTGCATTAAGCAACTTATCTTTTCGGTATGGCCTAACCTTGTTTGATTAATATTTAGATTACAATGAAGATGTCAATTTTTATTACTGGATAATTACTCTGTTAGTGATTTGTTATTATCAGGTGATCTGTTACTTCTGTACATACCACTTTGACTTGTATGCATTAATTAGACTAATGAACGTGAAGTAGCTGAAGCTAGTGTTGTCTTCCATTTTACAGGTAATGCCGCTTATGCCATTGCTAACAGTGTACATGATAATGAGATGAAGCTCCTACTGTTGCCCACTTACACCATTGCTTTACTAATGACTGAAGGGTACTGACATTACTTATTGTTTTAAGTATATTTTTGAAGTAGCAGTTACGGCAGACTTGATTTGATTCAGTAATTTTATTATTTGAAAAGTGCTTAATACCTCGGCATGTTTAAACAATATGCCACCAAAAACAACAATGGTGACTTCCACACACAGGTAAAAAAAAGCAAGCTATTTGCAACTTAATTTCTTATAAATTGTGTGACCAGATCTGAAGGATTTCTAGATCATATTTTTATGTTAATGTATTTTTGTTTTTAGGAAATATATAGATATTGTGAAGCAGTTGTCCATTTTGGCCCAAGAACAAGAAGATATTGCTACTCACTGTTGGTACTATGCCTGCTGTCTCAATATCACCCTAGAAATAGGTACTAAGTTTAATTATGGATTATATGTTGATAACATTGCTCTGTCTTTGTATTTGCTGTAACGTCTGTGATTATATTATAGCACGCTGCCATATACTTCATTGTTAATCATTAACGTCGTAATGTTACGCATGTACAATCATTCAGTTTTTTAAAACTGGCCAGAGTACTATTTTTCATTAATTTTTTTGCTGCTATTAAATGTTAATCTTAGCTGTCTTTTTTGTCCTTTAATTCGATTGTCACTCCTTCGTTTCTATTTTAAACGGAGCCTATTTTTAGAAATTAATATTAAACAAAGCAATAATGTAAATCATAAATAACTGAAAAGATGAGTTCTCAGGTGAACATAATTGCCACCATGTTCAGTCATGCCTAAAGAGTTAAAGGTCATATTCAAATAGACAGTGCGATCCAGTTGTACTTGTCCATGTGGAGTGATTTCAATGCTGATTATGGGCAATGGAGAATTATAATGGTGATTTGCAAAAACAAGAACTTTTTCTAAAAACGGCACATGGAAAATTATGAAATTTTGAATACTGTTAGATTTTATATCACTCATGCTGATAAAAAAATGTTTCAACTTTTTTTCTACTAATTAAAAACGTTAAAAATAACAGATGCAAATTGCAGGGTGACATACAAGTTGGATATACTATAAAACAAATACTCCTCAGTAAGAAACCTTTGCTAAATGATCTGAGGTATAACAAAATTAAGTATCGTTAAAATATATTGAGTCACTGCTTCATGATAGATGAGTGAGATGTTCTTTGTATTTTGGTCACTGTGTTTCAATTATAGTAACTTCTGACTAAAATGAGTAGAACTTTGCTAGATCAATTATATTTCTCAAATATTGATCTTGTAGGATACAAACTAGAATCTGCTAATCAGTGTACAGTCTTTGCTGATGAATGTATGCAAGAGTTAACTGTCTTTTCTAGAGATTCAACTCCCCGTTTCTTTCTTTTCACTTGCCTTGCTGTGTGGTATGTATGCATACAATCTGTATCTTGATAGATGTCTTGCTTTTTCACTTACATATATAACATTGTTATATCTATAGAATGTAAACTATTCTCTTGCCTTCCAATCATCTTTCAAAATCTATTTTGACTATACTTGTTTACTTGTGTATCATAGAGTTCCTGTAACACAATACCATTGTTTTAAGAATTTGAATTCTATCTAAGCATGCTTTAAATCTCGTATTGTTTCAATCTTTATATTTTAAATCAAGGTGCTCAAGATGCCAGCTTTGGAAAGAGACAGATAACTGGTTGCAAAAGGCAGAAGCAGAAATACCAGAAAAACTGGAGACCTTCCTTGTACTGCATAGTTACTGTAAATGTTTGGAGTGTGAACTTGTTGCCTTTGCTCATGCTGTTGGTGTTCCTGGGGCAACCAGCAAGGAGGTACAGAAACTGGAAGACATGAAGAAAAGGGTGAAGAAGGTTAGATATTGTGAGAGAAGTGACAGCATAATACAAAGAAATAAGAAGTTTAACTAGCAGCACTTAACACAAGATCGCCAACAGTGATATAGCTGTAGTTTTAGAATGAGTGTAGATATTATGCGTGGAATTATCTCATCTGATATTCATTCATTTGTTCACGAGTTATTTCCCATGTCAGATAGCGTTTACCTGGGAAACATATTACTGTTAGCAGTAGGAAGTTGGCCCGTGCACACTTGTTTCATTATCTGGGGTTTACAGTTGGTTAATTGTTGTCTTGGTCTGGAGAAGACCTTCTAGCATAGAAAATTTACCTAAACAGCCGGCCAAACGTTAGTCTCTCTGTTCGTTCTTGATATGATCAATAGGTAGTGCCAAGTTACTGTCCATTATTTACAAAGTGAGGGACAGAAAGTCAAAGCACCATCTTGAAAATGAAGTACAAAATAAAAATACAGATAAGTAAATCAACTATGGAACAGCAAAGCTGCAGATATAATAAGTGCTGGTAACCTCTAGCAGAAGCAACAGCTAAGAAATAATCCTTGTTTGCAGATTAATTTTCCAAATAGAACTTTCCAAATAGAATTCATTGACACCTTTTAAACATTTTTAAGTACTTCCTCTCTTTTTTCAGTATTTCCTCAGGCTTGAAATTGCTTGTGTTGTATTTCCCGTCTTCATGTCACGTTATCAGATTTTGAATGCCTATTGGATAGCATTACAGAATAAAGGTCATTTGTCATCTGCCCAGAAAGAACTTCAAAAAGCCATCAAAACAAGTGAAAGGTTTGGGAACAAGCTTGACAGTGCCTGGGCACAACATAATTTGGATTCCTGGACAGCCAAACCAAGTAAAATTGACTGGCTTGATTATGTGACCAGTGACAGGAATTTTGCAGATCACAATGCAATTAAGGATCCAGTCAGGTAAAATGAACATGATCTATTTTATAATATTTAGCAGTTATGTAAATAATAGACTGCTATAACAGGCAAGCCCTTGTGCAACTTCTGATATCAAATAAAATCAAATGTTCGTAACATATTTAGATCTAGAAAGAACCTGATCATTTCAAAGAAGTCATTTTTTTACCCAAAACGTACTCTGAATCTTTTGTTTGCAGACCAACACTGCAACTGCCATACATACATCGCATGGAGAGGCCCAACGGTGTCCTGAATAGTTAGCAAGTCATAGATGTACCACCAAATGTGACATTTTGTTACATTCAATTATTTTATTACAAAAGCAGAGTTACTTTGGTTTCTAAAAATCAAGTTTTGTTAGGAAAAGGTAGCAAGATTTTCTTGTTTTTAAGTTTCTATTCTTGTGTAATTTTTATTTCTACTACCCATTAAATTACAGTTCTTGTTATTAGTAAATGAAGTACAGTTTTACAGTTTGCACTTTCAGTTTAAGATAAATTAAGTTTTAAAACTTTACAGTCGTATTTTTTTACAAGTACCCAATGCCAGCAAGCTGCAATCATTACATAAAAAAATTGTTTACAACACACAAACTCTATGCACAAAATTGGATAACACAGTACGAAAAATACAGTACATAAGTACGTAAGCAAATAAAATTCAAAATGTTAAAAAGTCACTTCTTGCAATATCTACATTTACAGCAAGCGAACCTATATTCTTGGGTAACGATTATACCATACCCTCAAGCAGATTATATTTCACAAGGACCACATTTGGAATTCTTGCTCTCGTTACCAAGCTCATTTTATCACAATGACCACATATTTGGAATTCTTGCTCTGGCTACATTTTAAGTAGTTGTACATATTCAAAATATTTAATTGTAATACTACAAGCAAAACATTAGAACTTGACAAAGCTTGTTGATGGTTGGTGCTAAATTTTACATTTAATTATTACTACCAGATGAGTCCTTTACTATTAAAGCTGACAGCAGACACTATGGAAGCAAAAGGAACCATTGAAAGCAAATGCAAGATTTTAAAAACACATAAGATGTAAAAAAAAACCTATTGATCCATAATTTTTTTTTTTAAAGGTAATCCACCCTACTTAACCACCAAGGACTTGAACCGTCAATCCACACTCTTGCACCTGTTTCCTACCATTCAAACATTTTCCCGGGTTTTGCACCAAATTTCCGCTACTCAAACCATCATATCCGCAGATTTGTGCAAGCATGAATGTGGATTGATAGTTTGCGTCCACGCTTGTTAGGTAGGCCTAGTAATGAAAGGAACAAGCATTTATCTGCAAAAAAATATTTTGTAGTTAAAGTGCAGTTCAAACCTGAAACCCGTATCTCGGTTATAGTGATGAAGTTCAATGTTTATGATTCAAAATACCGACATCAAATGTATGCGTGCAAGTGCATCCATAGAGCAATATTGTACTGGAATGTAATGTTTATGCTTAATATGATCATGACCATGTCCGTATCATATTTATATCCCATTGTTGTTGTGTTAAAGATGCATCACAAGGGGCCAGCTGTAGCTGTGATCCTGAATTGGACTGTAAACATTTTGCGAGTTTTTTGTGCATAATTTGTCCGGTACTCTGAAAGGATAAAGAAGATTTGCACGATTATCATGCTTGTACAGTTACTATTATAATTATTGCTCTTCAGTACAGTCTAAAAACTACTCTTTAATACCCAAGGAATGACAACATGGTAAATAACAACTGAAGAATGATACAATAACAAATAAAATGTCTTAACAGAGATCCCCATGTTATTTTGTTGAAACATCCCCAAAATATTACTTTCTTCCTTATATAAATTTTATTAACCAACTTTTCCTGTGTCAGAAACATTTCTAAAAATGGTTGCATATTAACAAGTCGTCATGAAAGAGGTTAAATCGTGAAAATTACTTTCAGTATCTACCTGGTGAAACTTAGTTGACATGGTAGTTCTAGTGAAATTTAGCCATAGTAAGGAACTAGATAATTATACAGTTATTACCTGATTCCAATCCCAGAATCCTGTTGGCTGTACAGGACAAAACTCAACTTTTAAAACATCATTCTGTGCCTCTATGCAACGTTCTCCCATACCAAGCTGACCCTCCACATTAAGGCGGTATAACTAGAGAATATTAAGATGTCATAATCACTTACATGGCAGGTCAAAGAGCAGATTGTCTATTTTAAAATAAAAGAATTTTGGATATTAAAATTACAAATTTATTTAAAAACTAAGAAAAGTCTCGAGGTGTTTAAAAAATAGGAACAAAAGTGATATTACCATGATTGTTCTCAACACTTGCATTCCAAAAAAAAATTTATACTAAACCAAAAGTCAATTACAGGTGCTGTTATGTTTTTCCTACTTTATACATGTATCTGTTACTTTGGTGAGTTGAACATTGTATTAATTTCTTTTAAGATATTTAATGAGATTGTAACTCATACTACACTAAGTTCATGATCCTAACTGAAAACCTGCATTATACTGATTTTCTTAATCATTTCTCTTTGTGCAACTCCGTAGTTTTTAACTGTTTCTACTCATTGGCCATATCCACAAAAAATACAACATTTCTTTATTTTGTGGGTATTCTTCATTTCATAAACAACCAACATTTCCCTTGACTGTTTCAACAAAATGGTGGATGATATAATCATTGTTAATTGTAACACCCGTTACGTAGTGTACAAATGAGACACAATTACAAGATGAAAAGTACACTATCCAGAATTTATGAGAAGACCTTTTACTAAATATTTTAACAAAGCATGTACCTGATTTCCTCCATAATGATGACATCTACTAAGTCCCAGTCTACTCCCAACTTGGCCTCCCATGGAATCCATACATTCCAAACCATCCCTCATTTTAATCTGAAAAAAATATAAAAATAGATCAGTCAAGCAGATACACCTAAATGGTATTTTAATGGTACACAGTGCTAGGACATGTACGTCATGGAGGCTATAATTATTTGGCATAATTTGCACAAATCTGATTTCCCAGTATGAACAACAAATAAGCTGACAACTAGCTTACTTCAGAGACTTTCATCACTGAGGTATATATATGATTAAGCGGAATTGCAAACTTCATTTTTCTGGCTCTACAGTTTGCTAAAATATTTTTACTTACCTCCCCCCAAGCTTTGTTAGGAGGTGGAGGAGGGAACCGTTCAGGAACTTCATAAGCAACATTCTCCATGAACCATTTGAAACTTTTACAATTATGATCTTTTTTAAACTGTAATTGAGCGGTAATGTTCCCTATTGGAAAACCACGTATAGTTGGTTCTCTGGTATAGAAATATTCCTTATATTCATCATCTAACCAAACTTCCACAACTCTCATGTAGTTCTGCAATACAATGTGGCATAATGGATCCCTAGTTGCCATAATTCACCAGATGATAATATAACACTGACTGAGTGCAATAATATATGGATTACTGCACTATTCTTAATTCTGAAACTTAAAACATATTCTAAATGTTTAAAGTGGTATGGTTAAGTTAGCCATGCTTACAAATTACAGCTTGTTATAGTGCAATTTAGTCTATTAAGTAATTTTAATATTATTTTCATTCAACATTTTAATCTGTTGGGCTACTGTGTTACATGCTGATAAATATGAAGACTTTACCATTAAAATAACTGGTATTTTTGGATTGATATTTCCAAATCCGTAAGGCATATGATTTCTGTAGACATGGCCTATTCTTGAACATGGTACCCATTCTATACTGCCTCCACACTGCCAAATCTGCAATCAGTAAAACAGCAATATAATTCATAATATACAGTATTAAGCAATCAAAATACACATTCTCAATAAAATTAAATAAGGCAAATTTAAAATCCAACTAGGCCTTGAATGTATAAATTTAGCAAATCTGTGACAAAATCTAAACAAAAAAAAGAAGTCATGTATTTATAGTGCTTAGCAGTCCAAGCAGCTATTATGCAATAACTCACTAAATTCATAAACTTATCTAAATTCTAAATTACTGCTTGTTTTTCCTTGTATGAGACCATCCTTACTTTAAATGAGAGTTCAAAATTCTCTCCACCCCAGATTAGCATTCCAGGATCATATGCACCAAGTTCAAAGAAATACTTTCTATCCATTGCAAACAAACCTCCAGCATGTGTTGGGGCTCTGAAATAAGTATTAAATTTAACAGACAATGTGATTTAAGAGCAGCAGCCTCATGTTTGAGGACTGGAACACAGATTTTTGCTTCATAGTAAACTAGTTATTGTCCTATCCTGTTAACATGTGTTGCCTGGAGTTAGTTCACAAGGATACCTCTAAGACAAATTCTCATAAAATGAATGAGCTAATATTCAAGAACACACCACAGTAAACATGGGACACCACGAACCAGGCCTATCTACAAAGGGAGAGTGTAATGTTCTATAAATAAATCTCCGTGTCTATATAGAATCTTACTTGTACGGTTCACTGTGGTGCTCTCTTCGCTTTAGTTCTCTATCTGGTACTACAGATTCTTTGTAGAGGAACCCCCACTCAAATATACCACGGTGGTGTTGTTGGCTATAAACAGGTCTATACAAGAATGTATTCCAATCAATTCCATCTATGGTTGGTACAGCCATTATAGTTCTAAAATTAATTGGCACAAAGTGATATTCAGTTAATACAATCTAGATACTCAAAAGTGCACAATTTTTATTTTTGTTGCAAATTCATCTGAAGCTTCTACTTGTACCTGAACAGCTCAATAACAGTTAAATTTTTTTAAGTACCAAATTATATAGTACATGCACTGTACTGTTTCAAATGCACAGTGAGAGTTAGCTTTTATGATTATATATGTTATTTCTGAGTCATTTTTATTACACAAATTTTGTGTTCACAACCCTGAGCATTTTTTATCAACATTTTTTTTCTTAGAAACCTGGACATTACATCAATATCTGTTTTTACAACAAATATTAGTATGATAGCATGTGGAATACCTACCTATCATATGCAATTCTGGCTAATAAGGGCACCAACCAGTTCTTATTGCACTCACAATGCGCATCAAGGAATATGATAACATCTCCCTTAGCATATTCTGCTCCAGCTGTCCTAGTCTGGATTAAACCCAAACGTTCCTTGTTGCGATACAAGTTGACCAAGCCTTCTGGAAAACTTTCCTTGATGTAGTTCTCTAACTCTTCTTTAAGGTGAGCTGTAGGAGATGGTAATAAATTATAAAGAGCGTCTATTACGAAAAAGAGGCGTCATTAGTATCTGCATTTCAACCTGTATGTCAAATATTTTAGAATAAAATTATGCATGTCAATAGCCCTTAGTAAAGTTTCTTAATGAGACAAATGAACGCTAATTTTCAACCTGATTTTGTGCCTATTGAAGTACTTACATTTGTCGCTGAAATCGTCAACCATAACAACTTCTTTAAGGTACTGAGGTGGACTTGTATTAATAACACTGTGTACTGTTCTCATAAGTGTAGAGAAACCTTCATTATGAAATACTAAAATAACACTAGCTGTGGGTAATTTCTCTGGGTAGTGCCAATATTTACATCTGCAATACAGAGAATAATAAAGTAACACACATTGAAATTTCCAGAAAACTTTGTGCTTGTGCATCTTATTTCCTGTAAAAAAATATATACGGAGTATTTAACACAATATCACTGTGAAATAGGTTATTGATTCAAAGCGTTACTGCCACTTTTAGCATGATTGTTGTACTTTTGAAAACAATATGTGTGACCAAATTGTTACAAAATTCAAATTTGCAAGTCGTGATAAATCAAACATTTAATTAGATATTATACTGTAAAGAAAATAAACATATTTTCAACATAAAGTATTGTACAAGCTGTTACGATGCTAAATGTCACATACTCATCCAGCCTTGTGTCTGTTATTGTTCTGTCCATAGGAATCTTATCACTTGCCACCATATTAAAACCAAACTCACGCACCGATCTGTCACCCATGTTCTTCTCTCCCTGGCTCAAATGAACTGCTTCCCCTTTATCACCTACAAGAAGTTTCTCTCGGTATTATCAATTAATTAAAAAAAAAAATTACTATATTATATTGATAATCATAAAGAATTATGTACATTTACAAAGTGTGTCATAGGTTTTCACTGTGTACAAATGTGCTACCAAGAGGGACTCACACAGAGATTAAACAATAAACTGTTTACATGCCACGTGATTTGGTGGACACAAACCCTCGTAAAACGTTCCCAGCATGCTGGTTTTGTGAATGGAATCATACGAGAACAATGGCATTGTGCACTCACAAAACGTGCAATGGTGGGAACATTCCAGGTCGTGACTAGTAGCTCCACCAAGTGCATGCAAATAGTCCGCTACAGTAAATACTGAGGAAGTTAAATATGTGCTGATTTTTTTTTGCCAATGTTTTAAGGTTCAAATGCATATTATATCCAGAATAACCTGGCATACACAGTGCAACGCTAAATGCAGCATTTAAATAGAATTAGAATCCCAGTTACACATGCAATTACCAGATGTGTCACAACTTTTCTAGGTAGCTGCAGTAGGCTTTTCGAAAAGTTTCCCTCATTTTTTGTGATCAAAAGTTGCCATGCAAATTTATTAGTACGATACAGTATACATTATAAAATCAATCAAGTGTTTATAGTGCAAATGTAGTTAGGTTTTAAATGCAAGCCTGGCACATAAATATTTCTATACTTGTAATGACAATTAATACTCCGCAATTATTTTCACTGAAGGATATGACAAACTCAATGCGACATTAAAATTATTTTAATATAATGTTGTTATTAATGTTAAATATACTGAATTTGACATTTTCTTATATAATAAGCACTTAAAGTCTGAAATGTCCACAAATTATTAGCGATTCTCTCATTGTCAGTACGTTGTACACAATGTAAATGCTCTTTTATCTTTAAACAATTACAAACCAGGTCTGTTTTTGTGAGGTGGTTCTTCCGGTTCAAAGTTTCCCAGGAGTCCTTTTTTTAAAACTTGTTTTGGTCCAAAAGTAGCTTTGACACCATTATCTTGCCGTTGCATATTTTTTTCATCTCCTGTATCATCATCGCTGTGTCGCAACTGTTTCTGAAAAACACAGAATGGCAAATCCTTAATTTCGAGCAATGTCCTTTAAGCTGTGAAGGCATCAATAATTAAATTCAAATAGAAAATTTTGTACATCGATCCCATCTCTGGATTTTCCGATCTACCAATTCTCAAAGTTTCAAATATGTGTGTGAACTAGCAACATTGTTTAAAAATACACTAAGGCAGAAACTGAGTTCTTTTATCTTGGCTTGCCATAGGGTCATGCGTTTCCTACCTCTCAGACTAGTTATACTTCATCCCTTGTACATATGCAATAGCATTAGTATACTTGTTTTTTTTTGTGTGAAAACTCTAAGCAAATAACACTAACAGAAGACAGTTCATTGAAGAACCCTTGGAATTATTTACCTGTCGTTTTCTAATCGTTTCCTTTTCACTAGAATCTAATTTAGAGATTAAGAATGGGCCAATAAGAATTATTAATACAACTACAACTAGCACACGAACAATTAATTTTGGTGTAAGCCTCATTGTGTTTTAATTTTTTTATGATTATGAAAGAGCCGGCGGTGCAGTGCAACGTGGCCAATGTTCTCCAAATCGATGAAACACCAATACTATATTCGGACTATTTCCCGCCTTAAATTATTTCTGAAGACTCTCAACGTCATTCCTGCTTATACTAACAGGCAGAAACTACATTTTATACATAACAGTTAATCAAATAAAACGTTTCAGAACATTTTAGCAGACCAGAAAAAACACGACGGAAGTTCCATGAACTTATATCCAAGTTGAAATGAGTATTCGATCATATAAAAACAAACATTGCTAATCATTTAAAACAATTAAATATACTAAAACATAATTTATTATCATGCATTTTTATTACTGTTAAGTTAAAAACTATTTTTCTGATAATCGAAAACATTTAAGTTAACTCACGGGACATGTCACGTGACTCAGTTTGCTGAAGACGGACAAGATGAAGTGTTTACTTGTTTTAGTGTCTGTAATTTCTGCAGTATTTTGCGTCCTCCCTGGAGGCTGGGATGAAGTATCAGTAAATGACAAGCATGTCGAAAGAATTGTTGACTTCGCTGTCAATGACCTGAATATGAAAAGTAACTCTCTTTATCTGGGAAAGTCTGTTAAAATTACGCATGCTGCTAGACAGGTATTGTTTATTAATTTTATTAACAACCACTTTCACTTCAGTTTCATATATCGATCGGATCTGCTATGGATATTTTATAGAATGTTTACCGAACACTTTGCTATAGGAATATCAGCTAGGGAGATGCATGTGAGTTCACAGCACCTTTTGGATACCTGTCCTTGAAAAGCGAATGATAATCAAAGTCCAGCAATGACCCAAAGTTCAACTTCGCCTACTTGAAAGCTTTGTCATTCAAATGAATATGCTTTATTCATAAAGAGTATGCATGTGGAAGAGTATCATGGTGAAATATATCAAAATCAAGATTATAAATTTTCCTTTATAATTGTAAATGCGATCAGTGGTGAAATATTACTCCTTATATGGGATAATGTTACTGATGGAATCAATATAAATAATAAAATGAGATAATAAATAATAAGATAATAAAATGATGCCAGACAAATCTTGACGTGGTCATAATCCATATTGGACTTGGTCATAGTCCAAGTCTGCATGTCCACCAGGTTATTTCAGTTGAATGTATGTGTTATTATTTCTAGGATATTTTGTCTTTATTATTGCATGCACAATGTTCTTAATTCATCCAAATGACACAGTTATGTTATGCCATATTTTTTTAATATTTATGAGTTCACAAAAATGTCAACTTTTCTACTTAAAATGGTGGTATGTATCATGGTATACTATGATACGCCAATCCATACCATGTACAACACTAAGAACACCTTAGTATTATATGGGGTACTATATACAAATTGTAGAAAAGTCCTTCAAAGATTAATATAATAATTATGGCCAAATAATTATATCAACTCTTTACATTATTTTTTCATTGCTCAACTTATTTGTAGCTTTCTATCTAATGAGGTAGTACCATGAAAATAGATACCTGTTATATATATAAAAGTGTAAATATATTTTTATTTGGCTGACTATAGAAAACACTCAATATATTTATTTGCCAATTGTTCACAACAATTTAGTCTTTCACAGATGTTATTATGTTGTTTTTGCAAACCTGTGTTACATTTAGTGACCTATAAAAAATTTGTTTGTGACCTTACCATTAGTTTGCAGATTTTCAGACACTTTTGTCTGGGGGCACTGCAGAGGGTATAGTCTCCAACACAGACTATATACTGTATAAATGTACTAAATAAACTATATAAACTAGAAAAAGTCAAAAATTTGTTTTCAAATTAATAGTGCATATTATTATCAGATATATAGGGATAGAAATGTATATAGGGATTTAAACTCAATTTTTAACAAAAATGAATTTAAAAATACAACAAGGGTCTAAACTTAGACTACAGAGGGTACTGCATTTAATAATTGATTTACTGTGAATGTGCTATTATACATGTTTATGCATTGACATCAGGTCAACTTTATTAAAACATTGTGGTAATGATTTTTTTTTGTTGCTGGGTGTTAATGTTGAACTTTGAAAGGTGATAACTATTGAATAAAACAAAATTTTAAAAATCTGAGACAACCTTTTGGAGACCCTCTATTTGAAGATCAACTTTGTATCTTTAGGGATGTTGGACTAAAATTTTATAGTCCTCTTGTAATCATGTGTCAGATAGGAATAATAAATTTTCGTACTCTTCAAGTTACTACCTTTCCAAAAATGTATAATTTTGCTTTGTTATTTTTTACTAGAAGTTTATATTTCCAATAAGTTGTCCAACATCCCATTAAAAACAGTACTATGTATTGCTATCAAATCAACAGTGAACAGATTTTTATTTGTCTTAGATGCACAAATCTTAGATGCAAATGTTGTCTTAAGAAAATATTTAAAATAAGTTAGAATAAAATAAAATATACATAATCTCTAATATAAATATTATTAATGTACCTCATAGGCTGAGAAATTAAACACACACTCATATAGATGCCTCTGAAATGTGACTCGGCCATGAATACAAAACTCATATTGGTAATAAGTAGGAACTGCAAATTGTTATACATATGTTTTTTATTTTCCAGGTTGTAAGTGGCTATAAATGGAATGTTACATTTGATTTTGGTACTACCGGCTGTATGAAAATGGATGAAGGTGTCAATATGGATGAATGTAAAGTGACAAAGGTAAGAAACGTTTGGGTATACTGTAGAATGATAAGGAAACCAAAAGCAATAGTGACTGCACTAATCTTCCATCTCCTGTTTGTGATACATTTGTTTTGTTGATTAGTTTTTAACAAACAAGCAGATGACGCTAAAAAGATAATTGATATCTGGAATTATTGTCACCAAAAAAAATCATCACATTTCATTTTGCTGTATATGGTTACATTGAAACTTGTTTATATTTTACTTATTTTTTCGAAAGTATCATCAGTTTTTTAATGATTATGACTGGTGATGCTTTAAAAAGCAAAACTACAGGTTTTTTTACCCAAACAGAGACCCATTTAGCAATGCACAATGCAATACACATTCACAACTCAAGATGACTGAGGTGGCTAAAGTTATGTAGATTTTTCATTGACGGAAAGTTTGTTTCACTAACTTTATTTGTTAGTATATTGCTGCTTTTAAACCGTAGCGAATTCTGACATATAAATTTAATCTGGGTATTTTTAAAGACAGCTTTTTAAGTTTAACATTTTGTACATTTAGACTGAGGAATGCTGGCAAGTAATTTGGGAGCAACAATGGATCAATCATATTGAAACTCTGGACTTCTCATGTCATCTGAAAAAAGACAAACCTAAGAAAAGGGTATGTATTTAATATTATATTGATTTTCATTCGAAGAAGTAATTTATTTGATTATTATATTCTACATATTTTACCATGATTACTTCAATTTTCTTATGGCAGACACAGTTGAGAAGTTTCAAATAATAATATTCTCTTGCATATACAGTAAATGTGCACAGTTTATCACAGCAAGCAAATGAAAGTCCTTACAGTTTCCACAGTTGACATGTACATTGTTTTGTATGATAGGGGTTTGGTAGTGCTTGTCAGGAGATTGATGAAATGTTTACAAACTTTCAAGAAAAGTTCAGCAGAGAATATGAGAGTAGCGAAGGTATGAAATAACAATCACGCATGTTGCAAACAATTTTAACTACATTTATTAACCTTTTAGCCAAGGCAAGCGTTGCTGCTACTAAGTTTTATGACCTTTGCATGACCCCTAAATGACCCATCAACATCATTTTTAAACACTATAGATCTATAAATTAATTGAAGGGATGCCCAAAAATAAAAAAATCACATTTTAAGAGTGACCTAAATATTTTCTAATGTCACTAAAATCAACTCTTTGTACCAGATGTCATACTTGGAATGTATACAGTAATTTTAAAAAATTTGACCTTGACCTCCGAATGACCTTTTGACCTCAAGATCAGCAATAGCCCACACCCTGGGGATAACATATCTGAAGTACCATGCTTCTAGCTGTAACCAGCTTTGGGGTATAGCTTACTGAAACTTATAAGAAAGAAAAAAACACGTTCAAATCAATAGGTTCCTTACTGCCTTACAGCAACAACCTTTAATAATAACTGTATTACTTTCACAATCTTATTAACATTCATTTTAAACATTGCAACCTAAGGCAAAGCACATACTCTCACTATCTGAAACAAACAAACTCTACAATTCCTTTGATCCATTCTGATTGCTTCTTTTCCAGTATTGATTTGTTTCATGATTCTGGATTTTTTTTTTATTTATGAATCAATATTAACCAAAAAATTTAGATGTGAGTGCAACTTTATATATTTAATAAATATTTTTATTTATTAATGAATGGAAATTTAAAATTCCATGGTTCTGAATTTCAGAGGAGGGGAAGAGATGCTGGATTTTTCGAGAAAACATGAAGAAAGTTCAGGATATTCAAGATAATGAACAGGGAACTGCTACATACGGTGCCACAATGTACGCAGACTGGACAGGTAACTATACCTTTCCTGTTGAAATTTTCTTGCTTATTTTCTGAGCTAATGACATAATTGATAAATGCTTTTACTTGTAACCTCTGCAACTAGACAGTTTTAGATAAGTCTCCACTTAACTTTCAATGTATACTGGGACCAGAAATAAATGCGCCAAGTTTTAGAATGTGTTACTAGAAGAATTTTAGATAATAAATAAAAAATGAGTCATCAAAATAATTATAATGGCATCACATGTGCAATTCTAAACTTATCTGCTTCATGCGTGTCATCTATTTAACTTTGTGGTGCTATTCTTTAACTCCTTCTGATATCAAATGCTAATGAGTTTTCAATTTTTCGAATACTAAACACAGCTTTACTGTCCATTTAATTAAGTGTTATAGTTTTAAGTTAAGTGTAAAGTTTTACTATTTTAGTTTTGATTCATTTTTTGGTGCTTAAATACTATATTTTTTCTTACTTTTTTTTATGAAAGTAGCTGTAAATATCATACACATTTGGTGATATTCTTTCATTCTTTTTACTACATTTTGTTTCAATTAAATTTTTGCACAATTCAAATGCCGTATGTTAGGTAATGGCTATATCGTTACTAAGTAGTGTGATATTACTTTTAACTTACTTTTAATATTGGCTGTAAATAATATAATTCTAAGAACATCCCATAAATAGCAGAGCCATCTTGGATTTGTCCAAATTCAAAAACTTCAACCAAAATTCTCTAAAACAAATTTTAAAATCATGAAAAATATTAAATATCAGAATATAACCATTAGTAGTGAATTCTAACTGTTATTAAATTTGTTCATGCTTAAAATCTCAAAAATGCTATAATTCACAAAAAATGGAAAAGCAAACGCAAGTACTCTTGAGAAATTTTCGTAATGTCATAGCATTCCAATTAGACATGAATTACCTTCATTTGTTTCCAATTTGGAAAGTATCTTTTGAAAAACCAAAGTTTTATGAAATGTTAAACTTGGCAAATTTATTTCCGATCACAGTGTACTACAACACTTGTAGAACATAAAATATTGTTAAATGTTGTTTCATCTGTTTCATGTCCACAGCTGATGAATTCAAGAAACTATTGGGGGTTAAAGTAAGTGACAGTGCTCCAGTGTTGAAACCTGCCATCATTCCAGAAGGTGATACTCCTGCTTCTTTCGACTGGAGAGATAAGAATGCTGTCACTCCAGTTAAGAATCAGGTATGATGCACTACCTAGAAGATTATCATGTCAAATTTAGCCATGTCCTAAGAAACTAGGGAGAAAAATAGAACAAGTGTACTCAAGTGAATAGTGGAATAGTTGACAACTTCCATAGTTATTTAAAAAAGTTTCTTTTAATTGAAAAATTATGGTTCAACTCCGAATGTCTTACTTGTTAAATATAGTTGTATGTTGGCAGCCTTTCTAAATAAATGTATTGAAAGAAATCTGCATTTATTTCAGGGAAGCTGTGGTTCCTGTTGGGCTTTCTCAACCACTGGTAACATTGAAGGGCAGTGGTCCATTAAGAAAAAGGCTTTGGTATCCTTGTCTGAGCAAGGTATGAGTGATGTCTATAATTGTTTTTCATTAAAAAAAAGTAAATGTTACAAGTTGTTTATGTTACGATTTCATGTTTTGTTAACTAGGTTTCACAGAGAATTGACATTTCTGTGAAGAGTAACAGTAATCAGAATATATAATTATATAATGTTTGACAAATGTTTTTTGTGTGAAGACGCACACAGGGTAAATATATTTGAATCAGTTAGATTTTGTGCGAGTTAGGTCATACTGGCACTTCTAAAGAAACTTAAGATTTGTTTCCCAGGACTGAAAGCTGTAAGAAAATGCCTGAACATGTTTTCATATGTAATTTAATTTGCAATTTTTATAGAACTAGTGGATTGTGACAAAGTAGATCAAGGTTGTGAAGGTGGTTTGCCCTCACAAGCATACAAGGAAATTGAAAGATTGGGTGAGGACACGAAGCTTTATTGTCGGCTGTTGAACAAAACCTGTATATATCATCTATCTTTATTAGACTTGGATGCAGAAACTGATATAAGGGGTGGACAAGATGGGCTGTAACATTAAGGCCAGGAAAATTGTTCTGAATTATATGTAGTGATACATTTTTGCATAACACTACTAGTTAAGTTGATTGTTTAATTCATGAGTTACTGATCGATTCTATACATATAATGTGGGTTTGATATTGGTAGTTTCTTAAGAATACTGTATTATAGGTGGCCTTGAAACTGAGACTGCATACAGCTATCGTGGCGTTGATGAGAAATGTGAGTTTGTCAAGGATAAGGTCAAGGTCTATATCAATAGTTCTGTCAGCATTTCTAAGGATGAGAAAGGTTAGTTATTGCCATCGCCATTATCAATTTTTCATTCGGGTTTATTATAATATAAAAAACAGTGTGTCTTGGTTTTATAATCACCTCCGACCTTGCATGCAGAACATATTGTGAGTAGATTAATTTTTAAATTAAAAAGTTTTAATAACAACAGCTTACTGTTCAGCTTTGCTAAAATGCTTATAAAATACTGCATAAAAATGAATGGAGGCATTGTTTTCTGCATTCAGTTGAGACCCATCATGAGAGGCAACAAAATGTAATATCCTAGAGTAAACCATTCACTGTTCTAGTAGTTTGCATTTGGTATAGAGCATATAAAGGCAGATAAGGTTTGGTTACTTGATATAAATTATGAAATTTTGGAATGTCATCCTGTGAATTACTGTTACAGAAATGGCTAGCTGGTTGGCTGCGAATGGTCCAATCTCTATCGGTATCAACGCCAATGTTATGCAGTTTTATTTCGGTGGCATATCTCATCCTTGGAAAATATTCTGCAACCCAAAAAGTTTAGACCATGGTGTGCTCATTGTGGGGTATGGAGCAGGTAGGGAGATCTTTATTAGCCGTAATTATGTAAAAGGATGTCTCGGACTGTTAAAAGATATATTGTTTTAATGCTATAATTTAACATGCCAGTCAGAAATACCGTGTCTTTTGCTGTAGTGAAAATGTTTAACAAGGACTATGGTAGGATCAGCTAATCTAATATTGCTTTATCTTTGACTATCAATGTACCTGGATGAATTAAAATGTGTTCAAAGTTTCCCATAGCTCGCTTGTTTCTGATATTTGCCTTATATAACGTGACAGTAAAATCTTGCTATTCAGCGCAGTTTTATGACTGCTGTGCATATGCTATGGATGTATCATGGATTTTTTTTTCAGAGAATGGAAAGCCATATTGGATTATCAAGAACAGTTGGGGACCTACCTGGGGAGAAAAGGTAAGAGCACTTGAAAATTCGGCTTTATGCCTTAAATTTTATTTAAAACTTAGAAGAAATCTCGAGCTACCTAATTTTTTTTTGCACTACCTGTGCAGGCTATTTCTGAATCAGATAGATGGCTGCAGATATTACTCAATCTGCAACCATACACTTCTATGAATGTAGCCATGGCAGTAAATTTAGTAAAATGTAACACATGAGATCAGCCATTGCATGAGTTGCACAATAATTTCAGAATCAACTGTTGGTAGTTTGCAGTTTAAACAAATTAATCATGTATTGCAAGTTTGCTGATTGTTCTTTGTTCATGATATTTCAGGGATATTATAGAGCCTATCGTGGTGATGGTGTCTGCGGTTTGAATCAGATGTGCACTTCCTCAGTTGTGAATTAAGTACCACTGTACTTGCAAAGTTTTGAATGATTCATTTGAACGTGTTACTATTCAGCGTTCAGGGTACCTAATCGAGATTTGAATTTTATAGTCTTTTAATAATTATATTCAGTGTTACAACAGTGCAGTGCTAAAAATATATCCAGTGTTCTAAGTTCAGTGCTACAAAGATACTAAATGTTTTACCAGGAATTGTTGTTACATACCATTCCAATCATTTATGGTTACATTAAGGGAAATTTAATTTTTTTTCTGTGCAATAATTAGGTCAAGCGATGTAAGGTATCAAAAAAGTTGGCACGTTTTGTGATTTTTAAAGTTTAACTTTGAAATAAAAAAGAAACAAATTTTCCATAGGAGCAATTATAATTTCAATTTCTGCGCTTGTAAGTTGCTGGTCGATGACCTGGAATTTCGCAACAGTTCAAATAGTTTTAAATCATGTAATCACGGAAAGTCTGAGTCTTGGTAGAAGCCTTCTGAAGCCATTGTCAAGGTATCGAAAAAGTTAGCACTTTTTACGTTTTGTTTTTACGCATTGTAAAGGTTTACTGGCACTCGTGCGCTCTACAATGATCCGCCCTGTGCGTTTTATATCTATCATAACATTAGTGATAAATACTGTTTTAAATTGTAGACATCAACCCTTAAAGTGCCAACTTTTTCGATACCTTACTATAGTACTTCAGTTTTGCTGTTCAAAAATATAGAATTTGCTTAAATTCATAAACTGCATTAATGGTTTTACGCAATTTATGTAACTTTGTATTTTGCTATTTGCAGGCTCAGCAACCATAATATTCCTTAAGGTACAGTTGTGCCATGTACATCTATGTCTGAATGTTTAGAGGCACGTTTGGTTGTGAATGCCATAAAAACACAAATTTGTACAAGCACTACCATTCACTCTATAATTTTGAACTCCTCTGGAATAAACTTTAAACTATTTGTTATAGGTAACAATACGTGTTCTAGATAAAAGGAACTGTCTTTTGAGGAATATAATTTTTTTGAAATTTACCCAACATTTCATGAGCTTTCTGAATTTATGTCTAAAAATAGATGTGTTCAGGGATAATACTGTTATTACTTTTTCTAGAGTTTTGTATTAATGTTCATTTTTTGCAGATGACTACAATGTATTATAATCAAGAAAATATTTTACAGGAGAATTATTGTTGACAAATATATATTTCTGATTTATTATAATATAAGGTGTTTGTTACTGATCATGATGATGGCAGCAGATTAACAATATTCTTTATAAAAGTCACAAATAGTTATCATATCTACATGTCGGTAATTGCTCATGACATCAGAATTACCAAACATTGGCACAACCTAGCCTACCAAGCACCTTCGTGCAGACAAAATTATTATCACTAGCATCATCTGCTTGATAGCCTTTTTGCAAACACATTGCAATTGACTTCTATGACATCTAAGAATACTAAAACCTAATTTCTGAAAATCTGTCACAATATTTAGATTTTGACCTTCTAACCTCAAGGTCACCTCTCCCAACCATGGAGCTGTCATATGTTGAACTGCAAGCCTATAGAATTAACCATTATAAGTTGCAGCATGTTTCATTAATTGAAAAGATGCCAAAAAAACTAAAGGAAAATATCTTCTTTGTACTTTGCTATGTTTTGAACAATTTTAGAAATTTAACAGTAGCACCCGTAAAAATGTATTGTAGATTTTAGGAATAGCTATGATAAATAAGATAAAGTTAAATTATTGGCTCATTATTAAACAACTTTTACTCTCGCAATTTATAAAAAAATCACGTTCCTTTCCCCCATTAAAAATAAAAAGGAGGATTTAATTTATCAGTATTTAAACTCTTAATGAATTTACCTAACAAGGAAGCATACAAACAAAAACAAACAATTAAACCAACTTGAGTCTATATTGTGAATGAGTTGATTTCTTTTTTATCAGGATGGTGAACATTGCCATAGAGCAGTTGAATGTAGTCACATTTGAGAGATACAGTCTTCTTGATCTTCAGTTATTTATTTTGCTAATGATGGCGATATCCAATTGTTTATATGTTAAATGGTAACTTTACGCTTTTATAATGTTAATTTATGCGTATGCTAATGTCGTGACTACAACCTACAGGTACCATCTCTTGCCGCAATAGCCCAGTGACATGAATTGATTGCGTCCCACAGGTAGCGCCACTTGACAACATTTAAAGAACTCTTTTGTCGCATAAGTACTGAAACTCGTTCACCGTAGACTTGGTGACAGCTAGAAATTGATTTCGAAAAGTAAACTTAAAAAAAATGTGTGTACGTCATGGATGAACAGAAAATAAATTTGGCTTTTCAAGAGATTAAGGAAATTTTACAACAAATCAACGGGAATACCAAGACATCAGACCAAGAAGTGTGGCATAAACCGCGCTCGGAAATTGACGGGGAAAAAGTAAACTGAAGGCTTTATAGTATAATAATTCGGAGTGGCTAAACGTCCGGTTACCGGATGGCATATCTTGGGGCTAAACGTCCGGACATCCAATTCGGATCAACTCGGGTTTTCCCGATCAAAAACCCGCACATTGCAAGAGGGAGATGGAGCCAGTTTTAAAGTAAAGCAATATGAGCATAAAATAAATTCATTATA
>JAOXYB010085608.1:0-22655 GCA_028565635.1 Phoronis ovalis
TATATATATCGAAAATTGATTTTGATTGAGACACATTTTGAAGAAAATTTACGTAAATACAGGAAGCAAATCACTTACAGCGGGGACAGCAATATACACTTGTCCAGGCTTATAGAAGAACACCACTATCTCTACTGTTATACGCTTTGTATAAAACTAAATAATTTTATCGAGTTTTAGCTGCTGTGTACAGCACATCATTTACCGTATACTCCTCCAATATGACAAGTTCTATTTAAACCTTTTAGGATAATTCTCCCCTGATACCTCCTTCACATCACAGTTCATTAAAAACATCTGTTTTTAAAGTTTTAATTTTTTATGAAGACAATTAAATGATCGAAGCCTACACGCTGGGCATCTACAACCGCAAGCAAGAAACGCCTCGAAACTGTAAAAGATGATCGATTTTTCACTTTTCATTTATAAATCGGGTTTCCATCATCACGAATTCGTATGCAGGTTTTGGTTACAGTTGCTGCTAGAAAATAAAACTTACCGCTCTTCGCTTCGCCACAACTTCCATCCGAGTTTACTGGTTTAAAGGTTTCTATACAATAACAGTCATCACCAAAACACATCTTCTTTGAGCCTCCGCAGGTTGAAGAATCACAGACCATTTCGAGGTATATTATAGCTAAAATTGAAAAATACTATAATATGTAGTTGTAGCACCTTGTCATAGATGTTTTTAAACGTATAACAGAAACTAGCTGTCATCATTCCAGATTAGAAATCAAACCGTAAAAGAAACAGCGTAGTACACTGTTAAAGAAACATGTAGGCGAGCGGATGCGGGACTTGAAAACTCTCATATAAATGGATAGCCACAACAGAAAAAAAACACATTTGTTACTCGTATACATGTACATACACACTAAATGTTACAGTAACAATGAAAAATATTAATGATATTAAATCGTTCTTATTAAAATGGTTATCTACCGTCATTTAACGAATGCAAGCGGGTGTAATTATGACTTATATATTTTGCGAATTCTACAAGGAAAGCTTAAAAGAATATTATTTCTTAAAATTAATTGTACATTTAATAAAAAAGTGGCATATCGCGACTAGGCTAAAACATATTGTCAATGAAAAGTTGCAAAACACTTTTCGAACTATAAAACGATAATCTTAAAATAAATTTTAAGAAATACTCATTATTTCTTCTGTTTGTAGATTGCGTTTGGCATTATGTTTTTTTCTATGTGTATAATACAGTATTGACTCGTCATTGAATCTTCACCCACAATCTTTTTTACAAAAATCCGGAATTTTTTACTGTAGCATATGGTTATAAAAAAAGTTTCATTCTTTATCTAAAAGTGTCCCAACAGAGAAAACAGAGCCTCATAGACAAAAAAAAATACAAATATGCACGTAAGACACAAATAAAGTTCGATCTAGTTCAGCTCCAGGTCTATCAGCCTCTTAAGTGGTTATTACGTGTAATATCCCGTTGGACACATTTCCGTAATACCGTAACCCATTTCCTATTTCCAGCTTCCTGCAATTTCACAGCGAGTTACAGTTTTTTATGTGAGTTAACCATAGCCTATGAGTTGCAAACAGAAAAATTTGTCTACGGTATACAATGTACATAAAAATTATCACCGAATCTTAATTGTACAACTGAATATGGGAATGGGAATGGATAATTGTTGATTTAATTTAACGCTAGTACACATCTGTTGGTGCTCATTGGTACAATACGTAATCCAATACATACTTTTATCAAAGCAAAACAATATCTCACCCGTCTGATCCGACTGCAGAAAAGTATTAATATTTCTTCTGTATGTTTAGTTAGATATGCATACGTGTTATAGAATATGTTATTTTGGACTTTAATACTTTGCTTATATTCTATACTTTTTAAGGATATTTAAACTATTTAAGGGATTCCTACACATGTGCATGCTGTGACGTCACATAAAATGACATGAATGTATCAGGGGATGATATACTAGTGTATCGTCTGCATATGTTAGATTAATGGACAGTTATTAATATCGTTATAAATGAAGTGATGTAGTTACTATTAATTACTACGCTCACTATTAGATTCAACTCAACTCGGATTTAAGAACAATTTAATTGTATTCCCCTCTTTGGACTTGTAGATCATCTGTTACGGTGATAGAAATAACTGGACAATATGTCAGTTGCGTATTTGAAAAAGCATGCGGGACAGGTAATGTCCTATTAAACGCCACATAAATTAAATTTAATTTATGTGACATTTAATAGGACATTATTGATTTTTTTTCCGAGTCGTACTATTACTTGCAGCTACGAAGTAGAAAATTTTAAGATCAGTTAACACTTCAGGATGATAGCGTTTAAAATCAAAAATAAACTTATAGTACTATAGTACACATGATCTAATCACCTAACTTAATATCATCGAATAGTCCCTCATGGAAAGAAGTATAGTTTCCATAGCTAGTAGATGTATCTTAAAAAATACAATATATAGATAGGCTGTATGTATAGTATGCTTAATAACAGGAATTTTACCCAAATACTGCGTTGACACCTTTCTCTGATATGTTCAAAGTGCTCGTTATGAAAAGAATGATATTTTCACCGATCGAAAAAGCTATAATTGTAGCAACATGTATTCCCTTTATTTTGCCTACTTACACCTCTGGTAACATTAATTTCAGAATAGATTCATGTTGTATCCGGGTTATTTGAATTATTTATTTTTAGCAATCTATCGCTGAAACGCCAAACAATGATAGAAAATCTTGTACAAGCGGGGTGAATCTTCGAAACTTGGTCTCGGCGCATTGGCTTGTTGCTATAGTAATTTTTAGCACTTCACTCCCGGACTTCAGTTGTACGTCATATCCATCTGCATATCTCAGGTGCTCTAAACATTATGTTAATTAACTCATTTTGTAGCATCGTCATAAAATTAAATAAACAATTTTATGTTATTAATAGCAACTGCGCGCTTTATTAAGTAAAGTGATGACTATTGAAAAGGTGATCTTTTGCTTGATTGATAAAAAGCCACTGGACATTAATGCAAAACGTCACGAAAAGACACCACAACGCCAATCAGTTAAAAGGAAAAACCACCGAAGTATATGAATCATTACTGCTTCACAACAAATGTATGTAAACAAAAATCAGACACCTGAATAGGTTATTTGCATGCAATTGGTGGAGCCACCTGTCGCTAGGCAAGACTGTTGTCTACATGTACTTCGTGAATGCATCTCGCGACCGTGACAAAAACTGCACGATTTAATTGTCAT
The DNA here is from genome assembly GCA_028565635.1 of Phoronis ovalis. Classification (NCBI taxonomy): domain Eukaryota; kingdom Metazoa; phylum Phoronida; family Phoronidae; genus Phoronis; species Phoronis ovalis. The sequence goes on from JAOXYB010085608.1 coordinate 3,273, forward strand.
TCATAAAACTCAGCAACCCGGGAACATTTGATTTCCCGACAAATAGCACTAGTTGCGTTCACAGAAATTAATAATCAAAATATTCCATACCGACTCATTAGTGAAAAGTTTTTCAATCAAAATTTACTTTGTTTCGACTGATATGCTATCCCTTACGTTTCAATCTACTCATCATAAACCGAAAATGATTAGAACCTAGCGTTTCTGCCAACTATCGCTATTTGCTTTACTTGTTACATTTTCATCATTTTAGTTTGTATCTGAACTGTATGCATAACAAACATTGCAATTTGGAGTTTGAAATTGATTCCGCTCCTTTTAAGTTTCGTCGTCCGTTTTGACTACCATTCAAAAAATAAGGTTGTACATATACATATACCGATAATGTGACAAAATGCACAAATATAGAATCCTTGGTTTTTGAAATACTAAAGTTACTATCTACTTAATGTATTGTTTCCTAAATACTCACATCTTAGTTGTCATATTGAGAGTTCAAATAATAAACTAAGCCCAATTGAAATGCACTTTACTCGATGGCCCGATTGTCAATTTTAATTGACGAAGGTGTAAAATGCGTCCGTACGCTCACCAAAATTTCATCAACACATATTTAATGTTAGTTGGAAGAAGTAATTTATTTTCCAATATTCAGTTGGGACCCAATTTATTGATTTTGCCACTATTTCTTGTGTGTTTTTTTTCAAAGATATGTCGGATCCCTTAAGAATAATAACAGAAACATTACCTTTGCGAATTGCAGCTCGCGAGTTATTTTAACCTTTTTTGTAATTTAACCCGCTGCATCAAAATAAAGCAATTACAGCTCTATATAAGATATATATTATAGAATCAAGGCAATTATAATAGACTATAATTAAACCTTCTTATTTCTGATGAAAATTTTACCTTAATGTAATTTCCAAAGTTGCTACATTTGAAACGTGTGTATAAATTACCAATAGCTTAGTAATTAGTTCTTTTAAAAGTACTATATATCATATTTATTTATAACGTTAACATCAAGTGCGTTTCATTTTATCCATTTCATCTGAACCCATGAAAAAGATTTGATTTCTAAACTCGATTCTACGTAATTTCTATCACAGAGTCTGCATATAGATTATTAGCTTGGGAAAGGTCCAGGCATTAGCAAGGATAAATTCTTTATTAAATTTATTCAACATACACCCTATCCAAAGGAAATGAAAACAAATATGCAGTTGACAGAAAGCTTGATCTGCCTTTGTATATCGCCACTATGTGTACGCGTTCACTCACCTGTATATTTCTTTTGTCTTTTAATTTATATGCAATGCAAGTGCACTATATATACATACCTGTTCTTTAATATCGTGCTTCTATGTATCACAATTATCTATCAACTATAGGTCACTATTCCTAATAACGCGTGGCAACTTTCACAATGTTCAGTAGACGACAAAATATTCCAAATACAATTAAATGTGTAGATACTCTCGATTTATATTTTCAGCCAATACTATGTAGGAGTATCAATGAACAGAAATGAATCGTTAATTGTAGGATATATTAGGCGACCTTAAAAAAAGCAAACACCTGCGCGAGCGCTTTTATTTATTTTTCTTATTACCTAAGCTTGATCGTGAATTTTTGTTTACCACGGTAACATGAATCTATATATGAATTCTCGGAATTATTAGCAATTAATCACGACTTAAGCATACAAGGGGCTGGGTGACGCTTCATTAATTTATAGTGTATGTTAGTAAATAATAGTAATAATCCATGCAATTTAAATACTTCCTTGTTTATAAAATCTCACTTTACACATCCATATATATATATATATATATATATATATATATATATATATATATAGTGACGCTACTCATTTCAGATGTAAAATTCAGCATTATTTTATTTATCCCCAAAAATCAATGAATTATATGCAAATTTCCGAAAGCTTGCACAATTTTGAAGTTTTCAAGGTTTCGCTGTTTGCAGTTTTGTTTCAACAAATTGTCTTTATTACACTCTTTGGTACATATTTATTTCAAATCGAGTTACAGTAATAAGAAAAAATAATGTATTTAAAACATTTGTCATAACAGGGTAATTAGTTAACATTAATAATAATACATCATTAACCTAATTCTAGCGTCATGGCTAAAAAATACTTAAAATCCTACATGCTTGAAAACTTGGCATAAATGTAACAACTTAGTTTATTTATCTGTATATATATATGTTATTAGAACAACAAAATCTTTAAAATGCAGAATGCGCGTAAAATAACTACATCAAATAAAATATGAAATTATTATTATTATAATGTATGCATGAGCTGTGTTTATTATTTTAGACAATGTTTCCTATCGCATACGATGGAAGTCATGTCTTGGTGTAAGTTGATTATTGCTAACGCCGCGAGAATATCATTATTATATTGTTTAAGGCATTGATAAAACTAATCACGCAGCACATGCGCACTAATTAGGAATACCAATAATATAATAGTAATTAGTTCGTGCAAATGATATAGTAATATAATAAATAAGTCAAAATTAATACACGTATGTCATTTGAAATTTACCTAGAAAATATAAATATATATAATATACATGTCTATGTATACATTAAATGTTTTATGAAGGGAAAGTTATTTTTGCCTTTGTAATTTTAATTAGCAGTAATCGCTAAAAAGACGTTTTAGCAACACGATTTATGTTATATATTAATACAGATATATTTGTTAACCTTTAGTTACTAAAATGATGGAAACATCCCAATAAGGAAGCCAGGCATTGTACCAAAGAACAAGAGTAGGTGGACAGGCACCTGCTTTCTTCTAATGATTATTTTCTTTTCTTTTAAATGCTAAAGTTTGTACATGTGTGGTAGGCGCAATAGAAGGTGGACACATTAATGCGGATGGAACGCATTAGGTTGTAATGGTATTACTACAATATGATTACAGATTTAATTGACCAAATGGGAGTTTTTGTTTTAAATATGCTTCAACAAATAAGCAAATGGGCGTCTAAGTTAACGTTGGAAAAGGGCATCTATATAATTAATGTTAATTAACATTGTGGGGGTTTCTTTATCTGCCGTTCGCCGCTATTCTTATCATCAAACCAGGGGTCTCCCTCACTTTCTGATTTTATTTGGTTCATGATAATCAAAAACAATTTGACAATAAGAAAAACACTAATCGTCTGTAGGCAACCAATTAGAAATGATATTTTTTTTGTCGCACATATGAAAACTATTTTAGAATTTTATATAGCACATTTAAGGTCAGTAATCCGGTAAATTGATTATTTAGAAATGTAACCTGATTAAGAAATTATCCGCAAGGGACACTTGTACCACAGTCAAATACAAACTAGATGTAGCGGAGGCGATTCTTTGTGTCCCACATGATTTCAGCTGTACCAGGATATACAGGCATTTATTGTAAAACTGCTATGAGGTACAAATGGCATCCGGGCTATTAATATGTGTACATGTGCTAAACCCAGGAAATTCGAATAACAGGGGAACTTATAAATCCGGGAAGGCTTGAATTCAGCTGCAGTCTCATGTTCCTTGAGGCTCCAACATCCTCTCTTAGGCGACACTAAACATAAGGCCGCGTAGCATTGTTTTCCATCAAAGTCAAGAATAGTCTAACGGTACGTCTAAGCCAACTATCTCGAGGGGTCACTGAGGCACCAGACTCCGGTATAAAGGGGGTACGTATAATCGTGCAGGGCAAGAAAAAAGATTCTAACAAGTGGTTCAGGTACCCTAACCATGACTAAAATTTTTCGACATCAAACGATCGATCCTTTTTCAATAATTACCAAAGCATATAACGATTCTAGAATTCATCATTTCATATCCACAATAACAAAAGCCGGTAAATATTCACCATTGTGACGTTTTAGAAAAATTACAGTTATAATTTTAACTTCGAGGAAATAAAAGTTATTAAATTTAAATTGGCGCTCCTATCCTATTATTCTGAAATTGAAACATTTATTAGATCGTCATGTACAAACAAACTATTTTCTCTACGTGTAAATACCGCAAAATAAGCATATAATGTATGTAATGTACACCTATCCTTACGTTTATATTTAACTTGTTACAACTGCATGATTTTTTGTAATAAACATGTGATCAAATTGGATCATTTTAAATATGTAAAATCACTAACAATACGTTAGGAATTAATTTACTTTTAAAATATAATTTTTAATCATAAAAGCTTTTGTTTGTAACGAATATTGGAATGGCAGAAGTATTGCCCTACAGAAGGTGAAATAAACTCTAATAACGCTAAAATATCTCATCTACATACATATAATTATAAGTTACATTCAAAATTAATTGTTAGTAGATGAGATATTTTAGCGTTATTAGAGTTTATTTCACCTTCTGTAGGGCAATACTTCTGCCATTCCAATATTCGTTACAAACAAAAGCTTTTATGATTAAAAATTATATTTTAAAAGTAAATTAATTCCTAACGTATTGTTAGTGATTTTACATATTTAAAATGATCCAATTTGATCACATGTTTATTACAAAAAAATCCGGTAGTTATTTTTATAATGTTACCTAATAATAATACCACTGTCTTTTTCAATATTCTAAATGTTGTTTTGTTGTATAATAGGAGCAAGGCTAAGGATGGGTACACATGAAATATATGTTTCAAAATAAATGAAATGTGATTTAATTAATTAGATAGTTGACCGGCGCGGTATATATATATATATATATATATATATATATATATATATATATTTTGTCTATAAGGCATGATAGCAATATACAATTAATTGCTGCTACTTTCAAGTACCCTTATATACAGATTTCTTATAACAATCGTTAATCTTCTCTTTTGTAAATTAAATCAATATTTTGAATGACACGCATACACACACACACACACACACACAGACGCACACTCAGGCACATGCAGACATACACGCGCGCATGCACTCGATCATACACGCACCCACACTAATCTTTCATTAGCAAAATTTAAATGGACAAAGCATCCTAATTATCTACCTACACCAAGCGTAGAATACGGTTTAGCCTTCCTGGTGTCGCAATACGGTATGTACACTTTAAACCAACGTGTCGATATGATGTCTGTTGCGACTGTTAAGAGATAATCAACTTTAAGAGATCTTTCTTGTTTATAATTCAGTATTAATCTTTATGACATGAAAAGGTATTTTTTAAAATCAGCGTGTCAGTTAAACACGCTGTTATTATAATAATATAAGCTAATTTGACAGATACACATGTGTGTAACTATGATTTAATTTTAAAGTATTTATTTATAATCAATAAAAATTGTTTTGAACCAACATATATACTAGCATTATAATATACGAAGATCACTAGTTCGATGAAGAACATCCAGGTGCAATGTTACTTGTCACGATTAATGTGTGACAAAGCAGGATATACTTTCATTATTGGCTAACCAATAACAATATAGAGGTTGTTTCAGTAATAACTGTCAAACGTTTTTAACGAAATAAAGAAAATGCGGTATTTATAATGTCAGCAAATTGGCATAGATCAGGTGAAAATCTGCCTGTTCAAAAACAGGAAAATGTTATTTAACTCCTCACAAACACCTAAATATGGTTTTTGAATTAAACATAATAGTGTATCATGTTTTGTAAATAAACTTTAAATCACATGAGGTCTTATATTTCTATACATATAGTTTGAATGCCCTGCCATAAAGGCAGTGACTGCAAGGGGAAACAAATCTTTACGCTGGTGCCTTCTGGGATGTGATGTTTTTCATACATTGTTATTACAGTATAACGGCATTAAAAAAAATATTGTTTCCTTTTCTGTGTACAAAGAATGTTGCGTTCTTGTCGGCAAAAAAGAAAACACATTCGGTGACAAGGAAACAGATATACGTTGTTTACTCTTTGCAAGAGGATGACAGTGTGCATTACCGCATTTTGAAACTGTTAGAAAAATCGTGTGACTCACTAGAAATTTGTGATGAGTCATTATCGTGATAACAGCTTCCAAGCACTTTAAAACTTGCTGGTACGCGGGTTGAAATCGCTGGCACGACTCAAGTTCAAACTTACAAAAACGTGTGTGTGCGTATTTCTGTACATGTATTTGTGAGTGTGTGCCTTTATGAATATATAACTTTTGTTATTTCACTGCACTGTGTGATGTTGACTTTTCAATCTAATAGAAACACGCACTACCATATAATTGATTTTTGTACAGAGCTGTCTCTTATTTTCGAGCAAAATGTGTGACTGGTGCACACTCTATCCTCCACGGATTACAAATTAATCTAGATCATAATTGAACTAAAATTTATTATTAAATTAAAACTTTGAGTTTAAATATTCCAACGCAAACAGACAAGGGTGAATACATAACCTCCGCAACACCACCTGGTGACAATGGTAACTATAAACAGATCAGGAAGCAAGTATTTAAAGTACATTTCATCCTTGAAAACCAATTATCATAATCTCAACTGCCACTTGGGGGCGTTTTACACAGGTGCCTACTTAAGGAAAAAACATGAATTACGAAAAAAACGATGAACGGTTACAAAGAAAACTTTATTGAAGTGCGAATTTGTAATTTTGTTGCTAAAGCTTATCTCACAACGGGCGATTGAAAACAGGTACCAGATGGCATTAATATATGCCTAATGGTACACAGGCGAAAAATTCAGACGTTCACAACCTATACGATTAATCTGCATTTAAGTATTGGAAGTACGTTTGTTTATATAAAGCTTTTCAAAATCTACGTGTGGACATTATAACGTGGTAGCAAAAACGTCACCAAAATGCAATTCCTTTCCCGGCGGATTTGTATTGTCTGTTGTTTTTGTACTAAGAAACATTTGCAGTAAAAAGGCTTAAATGTTTCTTTGTTGTGTAACTTTCTTAAAAAGCATGATTCTCAGAACGTAACCTTGAAATATGTCTGAAATTAACTTACCTAACAATGTAATTTATTAAAGTGTCATTTAAACATCTGTAAGGCAAACTTGTCTTTCAATTCTTTTGCGAGTAAAGTGTCTGTGCTCTACATAAAAGCAAAGGCTCTTCATGCATGTAGCTGCAAAAACAGAAAGTTGTATTTTAACAATTCCTTCCTTTAAAATGTTGTTAAAAAGTAATATCCCTGCTAATATTACAGCTAAAAATTAAGTAAATATTATAAAACTTCTACAAGTAGCGTTCAATATGAATTTCCAAGATTTTGAAAAATGCACAGAATAGTCTTAGTTGACAAAATGTAGATTTTTACCAGTCGTGCTTGAACTACTAATATTTTCTTCCTGTGTAGCAACAATAAAACGGTAAAACTACGTAAGAATATTCTTGTAAGCTTTGTTACTCTATAGCTGTTGTGCTAATGCATGTGGACCGTCAACTTATTTTGTAACAGTTCAACTGTCTTTTTATTTTACAAGAAGCTGATAGTCATCTGACACCAGCATTTTTTTATTTAAGTAAATCATTTGGCAAAGCATTTATTTCGAGGCACTCAACGAATTAGCAAGTACCTGCATATGGAAATTAAATCGAGCAGTTTAGCATTTTTAGTATGATTAATAATACCTTTGTTATCTTGTAATTTATTTACTTAAATATTATTTAAAGTGCGATCGAGTGAACTGTAAAAAAATATATGCACTGTTTGACGTGGATACATAATACGCCCGATTAACTAAATCGCAGCAACTTAATTAACAAACTTGAAATAACACTAATATCATTGACTAATAGCCAACAACAGGTATAAATGTCATCTCTCCCACAAAAATCCCCATTTATCCAGGTATCGTCTCAGCGGTGGGAAAATTAGCAACTATAATGCTACTGCATGCAAGTAACCAAATTAAGTTTAACATTTGGTATTAAAAAGATAATGCTACTGTAACCAAATTAAGTTTATCGCTTGGTATTAAAAAGATCGCATGGTTTCTGTAATATACAAAAAATACACACATGGAATATTCATGCTCAGTGAAAAAATATATATTAGGTATCTCGCATTCACAAATTTTGCAAATTAATTGATATATTTTCAAATTATTGTTCACATTAGTACAAACATTGTACATGTTAGTACAATCTTGTACTAGTAGTAGTTCGTTTAGTCTTCTTTTTGTGCAATAAATGAACGTTATTACGCCTCGAGGAACACATCTTCTAAAAGAGCCGATGCTACCTGTATTCTACACCGGGTTTACCACAACCATGGTATACGTGACGAATTTGCTTTCATTTAACCGTGGAGTCGTCTGATCTACTGAACCCACATACATTTACGTGATCGCGAGCCCATATATTTTTGATAATTTTTTTAACTTAAGCCATTACAAAGGACGTCGATTTTAATACTGTCATTTCATATAAGTATGCGAAATCCTTAGTCTATGTATCCTAAACTTTGTTTCTTTAAGTTTGCTGAAAAATCGTTTGTGCACACGTGTTGTATAATGCACTGAGAAAACTTAATTCGTATGCCTAAACTTGATTTATCTAATTAAGGTAAATTAAACTGTTTGTTCCTGTGTATAACTAAACTTTTCATTTGTGCAGCTTTAACTTCATTTTATATTTAAATTTCTAGGAAACGTGTGTTATTAATTATCCCTTTTACAGGTAAATATCTAATACAAGAACAAATATAGTGCAATTTTAATTTTTAATTTTCATAGTTATATAGCTATCAGTTCTACCGAAATCTAGAGAGATGCTAAGACATGGCACAAGGAATCGATTGATTTGCTGATCCACTTTCATAGTAACGTAAATTAGTTTAAAAAGATCCCAAATTTACCACAGAAGATACCTTAAATAAGAACTGAGGAATGTTATATATCCTAATTCCAATTAGTTTTTCATGCTGGCATATCACCAAATTATTTTGTTTTTCAGGTTTAAATATTAGCTCTTGAAAAATACTCAATCACAATGTGACAAAATGTGTACATTTTTGCCCTTGCTTAAATATGCCCATCACCTTTTTGGTAAATATCAACAAAAAAAACTGTTTATTTCAAAGAAAATGACAATATAAGGTTGCTAACTATGCATCAATTGTATTCTTATGCAACATACTACCCATATGACATGTATCATAATACCATGTTACAACAAGTCATGTAATTGGTTAATATTAATATTTATAACACTAATTATTGTTACAATTACTCAATGAGAATTTATGTTGCTCTTGTTGTTGTTGCGGCTGTTGTTGTTTTTATATTTATTATTTAAAAGCATGGCTGTAGCTGTTTAGTCATGTTTAGTTAGAACGTATGCTATACTTAATGTTAACGTTTATATCATTACATTTCTATTCTATTATATAGAGTTATTCAAAATAAGCATAAACTGTGTTTTGCCGTCTTAAGCCATTTTCCAATTTTTTTGTGAAAATAGGAAATCAGAAAAGTCAAAATGGCACTTAGAAGTAGTTGATAATGTACAAATTTGAATGTTTTGAATATAACAATTTTATATATGTTATTTTTCGACTTGAACCCGATTTTAACATGTTAAAAGTTGGCTGGCGACATGTGTCTCTCGGTGGTTCTAAGGTAAATTGATTCATTCTTCATCGTCACATGATTTTGACAATATCTATTTCACTGATTAATATGTAACACTTTATGTCAAATTCGTAAATATCTCTTGTTAGATTGCTTGAAAATTGGGTGACCCGTACAATATAATTAGCTTAGTTTTAAGTTAATCGCTCATGTTGCCTTATTTGTGTCCATTTAATTGTTACTGACAGTCACAATACCGATACATTCTCAATAATGCGCCTGGGAGATAATTGTACCAGCTTATGTACCACTGACAATGTTTCATCGAGTATCGGGGCTGAGGCTAACTTGAACTAGCTAGTCTAGCTATTCTAGTAAACCTGATTAAACACCATTAAAATGCTTATCATGCACGTTTTTTTTAATAATGTAAAAATATAAAATCAGCGTCACTTCACGAAACGATAGATCTTTCTATGATTTATTTCTGAAAATACAATCAAAACTTTAAATTCATTTAATAAAAATAAAAATAATGTAAAAGTTTAGATAGACTGTGATATAACAATGTTCAATCGAGTCATCACCAACGCTCTCCATGCATTGTGAAACCTCTATTGGACAATCGGGACAATTAAATAACAATCCAAGCAGCTAAGGAAACCGCTGTATACTCTTTACCTCTCCCGGCATCCTTTACATTACAATTTCAAAATACGCTCTCTGTCTTTTTTTCGTTCCCAACTCAGCTAGCCATCACGTTGATTTCAAGTAATCTGAATTGCAATGAGTGCATGATAGTATTTGTGCTGCTGGACCTAGTTCATCACACAGTCCACTAACTCCACTTCATGCCGTGCACCTGACTGTTTCATACTTGTTTTATACTGCGCTGTTACACCATTACATTTTATAGCACATGTTAAAAACTCTATTTGATTCTTATTGTAGTATGGCTTATTATTCGGGCGGTTGTTTTGCACCGTTGCATTATTAATGAACAATGAACCATTAAAAAAATTAAAATTATAAAATTTATGTTGGTCTTATTCACTTTTTCTAATTTGCTGTGCACCATTCAGACCTGTAGTACTTCTCATGGTTACAAAAAACATCCTAGCTCGGAGTAATTTTAGAAGAACATAAGGAGTATAATGTGCAGGTTTGTTAAATGTATTGATTGATATTAGCTTCTCTTGTTGCAATTAAGTGCAATTAAGTGCAATAATACATGCAGTTAACAAAAATCTCCAGGTAAAAGCAAAGGTAAAATCTAATTTTTCAATATGAATCACCTCAGTTAAACCCATATAAAGTTGATAGATGAGTGAACAAATGAAAAGAATCAACCGAGAGTTCATTCGCCCTCAGCTACATTATTCCCACGCGATTTTAGCTTGTTTTTGGCGGTAATATGCTGCATGCAGCATTTTTATTAGTATTGGATGAGCAGCAACGGTATACAGGGTTAACATTTCCATGCAATCATGTGGTCAAGTTTTGTACGTACAGTGAATACTTGTATAGATATTTACATTACAAACAGGTTTCATATTTTCCTACGCCATAGAAGATTGACAATTAAAACAATCAGTTTGATCATGTAATCAACAGAATTTTACGTCTGAACGGTTTGATTTCTTTGAAAATACTAAATAATTAATTACATTGATTTAGTGCCATTACGTACGCACTGTCGTTTGTTAAACATTGTTATCGCTGTCTTGAGTTGGATGATGTATTAGGATACAGCCTTAAATTGATGGCATTTTATATAGATAAACAATGCAGGGATGGATCTAGGATTTTAAAAAGTGGGTCCATTTAACGAAAGTAATGCCTATGGTGATTTGAGTTCAGCGGTCGAGCTGTACGAACTTGTCTTCGATGCGACACTATCTTAAGATACATCTTCTAATTAAAGCGATGTTTTTAATCAATCACTCTATTAATTATCATTATTAGTAGCATCGTCATAAGCGTTACTGCTATTATTAATACCGTTCAGTGCTAGGCATTAGTACTATTAAGTACACAGCATTATACTAAATGTGGTGGACAACAACGATATTCGCAAACTGTCTAGTGAATGATAATACTAAATAATATACATAAATCGATGAGTTAAAAATAGACATTTTTAACAAACAACTACCCATATACCCAGATAGTCGTTTCCTCCCAAAAACACACTTTGGAATTATCATACTTATCCATAAATTTATTTTTTAATTGAACAGATAATCAAAGTCTTTTCGATTTAGTTTTAACCTGCATATGCGACGATCTGTCTCTTACGGGCACCTAAGTTATTACTCACCTGTATCCTACTTATTTTCAACCAGAAATTCTCTTTACATCAAGTAGACTGGGTTTGATGTCTAACTTATAAATCTTGCGATCGTTACGTTCTTTAAATTTCAATTACGCTTTTTTTTAAACATTAAAATCCTCTGGTGATCCAGGTATAGTTCAATTATATAGACCTTGTTATGTCCTTGGTTGCTTGAATACTACTGTATGTTCATTTCTGATGACATGCCCTTTATGCCCGCAGTGTAATGTACCCGTATCCATAATATAACTGGCAAATAATTAAAAGAGCATTAACTTGTGAACAATGAAAGTGATACAACAAGAAATTGTAAAATTATTCACATCCTTTGATATAAAGTTAAAACACTTCGTTTTTGTATTATCTCCTTTGCGCAAGTTCACGAATAACTTCATTTGAGGCCAAACTCAGGTTGCTTTTTATTAGTTCTAATTCCTATTCTAATCGCTCTCTTGGGATTTTTTCTATATAGTTCACTAGTGTTTGTTTACTCATACTTGTTTTTATGAAATGAACTGACAATTTTAATATTAATAATTCATGCGTACATCATCATAGCAATCGTAGTACGTGTCTCCCACAAATATTCATACACTGTTTTTCTATTACGTCAATCGAATTTATTTCTATACGTTGGTGAGGATTGTTGGGATAAGTTAATATTATACGACACAATTAGCCATGTATACGTATTACATGTTAAAATACTAGTACAAAACTACATATCTAGATAAGGTTATTGTTTCCAACGTAACATATTCCCCGTATTCCCCTTGGTATTTAGCAAAATCATACCCTTTACCCAAAGGAATACCGATACACAACAGATAAATGAGTCATTGAAAAACAATAAAAGAAACATGTTAACCAGCATGGTTTGGCAGTGCAGTTGATAGGCCAATCTGCGCATTATATTGTGTAAAATTTGGCAGTAATTCAAAGAATGCTTGCTATAAATGTCCGCATCCTTGATAAGAAAGGTATGACATTGTTTCATTTTGATTATCTTGTTCTCATTGGTGAACGTTCATCAGTATTATCTGAACTAATAGTTATTGCGTTCGTGCACTCCCATGCAAAAGTCTTTTCCTCGAAATATTAATAATGCGTATATATAATAATATTTACAAGCAAAATGCTGTCACTTTACTCCTATTTTCTGTGGACATCTAATCATTTCCTTGATGATGGTTATTCCGCAGTGCTGAAGTTTTCCGTAGTCAGCATGAACACAAAAATCAGTCACTAAAATAAGAACAATTTTTATCTTGACGCAGATACTATTATCATAGCATGGTTGCTCTATCGCAGTTTGGAAAAAAGTTAAGAGCAATTCGTTTAAGACAATTTGTTCAATTGGTGGATCTTGTTAAGGGCATGTTATTACTAAACTTGCCTTCGCTCACCGTGTACTATCAGAATACCTTTGTCAAATGGAATCTCCTGACAAAGCTAAAGCAAAACAATATAAAATTAGTATTTTACTTCTACATTAGATTATTGTTTAACGTGGTTTAAAAAAAAACTTAATTCAGTATATTCGAAATTTCATAAAAAATTATCAGCATGAAATAATTACGGAATACAAACCTTCTTATTGTAATTATGGAATAGCATAATTTTTTTAGAATTAATCAAAGTGATATTTTCAAAAATTCTCATGGGGCTTTTGGGCATTCCATAGATTTCACTACCAGTAAACTTTGTGAGTTTGGTGAAATATTTTTCGAAACATAACACGTACAGTTGTTTTCTAAGCATTGTGACACAGTCTACACTAAAAGAAATATATCGGCAGAGGATATAGACGTTACCATGTTTGTTTTTAGAATGTAAAATGCCCTTTTTATCAATTACCTTGTTATTGTTGCTATTGTAAGGTAGTTGTATTTGTTATGTCTAACTTATTGTTTGAAAACAGAACTGCTGGCTTACAAACAAACTTGCTGAAATCATGAGATATCTTTATCAGGCAGTACTGCGCCCCAGCAGACAAATGCCGGAAATAAATCCTGCCGCTTCGACCGGATTAAATTAATGCGTTATTGCCAACAAGGGTAGATCTTCGTGCCGTATCTGACCAACAAGGGCAGACCTTCGTGCCGTACCTGACCAAAAAGGGTAGACCTTCGTGCCGTACCTGACCAACAAGGGTAGACCTTCGTGCCGTATCTGACCAACATAATCATTCCTTGAATCAAAGTTTAGTAATCGAACTAAATAACTTGATTCTCATTTTATGCCAAAAAATCATCAAGATAATCAGTTATATATTCATTTAATACCTAAGAATCGACGATTTTATCTGAAATCTTCTGGTGTCTGCAAGCAATATCGACTGGATCGTAAATTATTCATGTTTTATATATTAACAGTTTTATTATCAATATTTACTTTTGCATTTCAATTACTACAAAAGTCAAAACAAAGTAATAAAATTAACACAGTATAAACAAACAATGAAAGAAACGTTTATTAGATACTGAAATGATCAGGGTTTTTTAATCTCTATAGTTAGATTGTATACTCAAGATATGCAGTGCTTTGATAATCTTTGTCTTTGGACATTTGTAACGAATGTCGGCTCGACCGGTCAAGAGGCTGGGTGTTGCAAAACGTGCCACTGCAGAGGTGGGTTCCAGTCGTTGTTGTGATTGGGTACAAGACGCTAGTGGTGTAGTGAAAGAGGCGTTAATCAGTCTGTGTCCAAACCCAAGGAGATATACTTATTTCATACTAAAGCTTATATAATAATATGCATAATGAACCAGCCCATTATATGGGTACAAACAGGCTATATATATATATACGTCCTCAGGTATACACAGGTATGCTACACTTGTGGCCTTGTGTGGACCTCATGTCACAGTAGTGTTTCTGTGGTGACATATATACTCACTGGTTAACACATTTGCATGACAACCTTATAAAAATGCTATGATATCTCAACAGAAACTCTTTTATCTCTACTGCTGACATTGTTAAGCAGTGTACAGAGTGTACCAACTGCTCGGACGACAACAGCAACATAACAACTAGCTGACAATTCGTACCATACAGTAGCCGACAATTTTATACGGACATTACAAACAGTAAGTACATCATGACTGTGCTGGTATTATATATATTCACTGAAAAAGTGAAATCAAATTAAACAAGGAAGCCTAACATAAGAATTCTGTTGGTTATGATGTTCAGGTAAAAGCGGCAACAATATACGTAGTTTGATATGATGCATATTACTAAGTTATCGTCAAAACTGTATCAGTCATCACAAATTGCATAAAAATAATAATTAATATTATTAATTGTCTCAAACATCTTCCGGCATACATTGGCGATTTGGCAGCCGTCGAGGTATGGTGAGGGGCAGGCAGGAAACGACACGGAGGTGAAGAAGGATCATCGATACATAACAGATGGCGAATGTCACTACAAAATAAAGAAGTTTGTTTATTAGTAGTTCTTTACAAGTATGTTCCATGCCGGTTTCCGAATTATGTCATTCGAATAAGTAATCAGTATTCTTCTAAATCGGTGGCCGTTTGCACAAAGCTTATAAGTATTTACGTGCTTCTGGGTTTTTCAGTCGTTCGATGTTTTTGTGCCAAGGTGGCAAAAATAAAAAGAAATTCATAGCCCACTTACTGTTTAGAAGTTTTAAATTCTTAAAGGAACAAATCTTGTAAAATTTAGCCATTCTTTCTAGTACTGAACCCGATCCTGGATTTTTTTGCAAATAATAAATTAAAGTTCATCATTACTTAGAACAGCTCACAAAGAAAGTGCGGCACTAATGTAACGCATAAGGATTGAAGTGTTGTACCAATATTGTACCAGGATTGCCTAATAACCAAAATACATTGATTAATTATATTATAATAAAGAAAACCGTTTCATATTTTAGGATGTAGCTATTATAGATTCTGAATTTTAATCTCGAATTTTCTTTATAGACAGTTTTACAGTTAATCAGCACTACATACATATACATATACATGAACAAATGAATGATTTAGAGAAAATGCAGTTTTTACTTTGTAATAAGAAAATTGTAAAACAATGTGCAAAGTATATGTTAGAGGCGTGTAAAATTAGAGACAGTTTTATTTACAGCGCTATGGAAGAATGTTATGTAGTAATGTAGTGACATATAAGCCATTTGTGGCTGGGTGTTTTAATTTTATTGTATTTCATATCCTTTGTAAAATGCTTTGTTGAAAACACATGTCACGTAAATAAAAAAGATTATCTATCTATCTATCTATACAGCGACACGTGACGTTAAGTAACTTACTCTGGATCGTCTTTGCATTCGTATTGAAATCCACTATTTTTAAGCTGTTTTTCTAGTTCTGGGACGGATCCATGAGAGCAGTTTTCGCTGAAATGAAATCAAATTCTACGTCTACCTTGCTATGTACATGACTGATTAGAATATCCCTGTAATTAGGTCTATACGATTTTCCGTAATAAGCATATACCCACAAAAATCAATCACTAATTCAACTTCTGGTCTTGATACGGATGCTATTATTATAGCTTGATTGTTCTTCTGGATTTTGGGATGAGAGCTACAAATTGAAATGCACGGGTTCGTTGAAAGTCTGTGAATATTGTGCTGTCAAGGACATGGCCATGAAGTATGTCATTAATATATTCTAGGTGGTCAACTTACTTTCGGTTGCCGTCAACTGTGTGAGCTACCAGAACGATGACTTTGTCAATGTATTCTTTGCGGAAATTTGGTAACTCAAATTTGGTGAAAAAGCTAAAAAAATATGTCGAGAAATTAGATTGTTAGTTTTAAATTTAAAATGTGTTAACCCTACTCCACAACACAACAACACACGCTTTTGGCATTCCTGGTATATATTGTTGTTTGTGTTATTTTGCTTTTAGATTCTGAAAACAAGTTGCAACTTTTTGGTGTGTGTAATCATTTTTGTTATTACGGGTGCATGCACTCTACTAACCTTTTTGGATCAAACGCTCTAGAAGTTTCCCTTGAACCGTTTAGAAGTACGTGTACAGTTCCCCTAGCTGATAAAGCAAACTGTAAAAAAAAAAACGATGAATATTTTAATTTATTAAGAAAAAAACGATAAACCGTGGTAAACGTTGTGTATCTGATGGAAGGTAACAAATAAACACCGTGCAAACTCAGTACTTCTCATGTAATTTTAGGTTAATTTTTCCAAGCGTTTTGAAAAGCTTTCATGTTTTTAAAAAAAGTAATTTAAGAATTCAGATTTCATTGAAATGCACAATGAAACTCACTGGCGGTGAGGTCTATGGAATAACATGACTGTTTTAGTCAAAATGATATTTTAGTCATGGAGTCATGGCAAAATAGGTATTCAAATAAAACGTATGGTAAGTATACTGTGAGAATTTGTTATGGTGCTTTATAGATTTGACCGCCGCTCCAGTGAGCTTTGCCCTGAATATCGTGAATTGTTGACCCCTAGTTTCATGCGTGTGTTGATCTTGAAACTCTGTGAAGCAATTATCCGATTTTACAAGAGTTTATGCGAAAACAAATAAAATGTAGTTTTGATAATTCAAAGAAAGTTTTTTTCGTTCCGCTAAAAACTCAATTATTTAATATTTAGTAAACTATTTCACCACATCTTCATCTGCGTTCTAGATAAACATTACGCTTGCGGCTTCGAGCGGTACCGGTGGTACTTATCTAACAGTTATAAAGCAGCGATGGTGATTAAACTTTTGTTTCATAGTAGCAGACAAAATATTGTTGAATTGAAATACTTCTATTCTGAACGTAACCAATATTTCATTACATACATGTTTTGAAGAATAACCCCAATACGATTCGCTGTAATTTTGGGATTTATCTCCACAATCATCATGATTATATAGTCTCGGACAAACTGTATCGTTTACTCCCGGATACTTTAATGATCCGCACCAGGTGGTACCAAGTGCAAGATAACCCAGTAGCGTATCGCCAACAGCATAGTAGTTGCGGCGTCTTTTTGCGGTATACTCGTAAACTATTTCCAAAACTCCCGACCAGAAGAGAGCCTTTAAAACAAAATTTATTTATTTTACACCAGTCACAGCTTTTCCAATTTATTTTATTTTATACATAGATATGTCGTTATCTTGAGCTAGTTATCATTAATTTCATATTTTCGTAAGATAACATTGTGTTTTAACTAATTGTGCATGTGTTTAAACCATAATGCGATTATAAATAGCGTAGACAGATCTGACATTCACTCTACTGCCGAAATATTAAATACAAATAAAGCAGAATTGTAAGGATTCATACATTAATGGAATTATTTTTGAAACTTTTGTGTTAAAATTCTACCAATGGTTGTTGCTATTATTTATAAACCCCTGGATACGAAATATAAACGTTTAACTATTCAGAGGAAGAAAAAAAATGAAATATTCAACAACATATATACTTGATCTTTTGGTAGATTTTCCGTTGCAGCTCTGAAAAATGGTTCGTAGTCTTCTCCTCCCACTTCACACGGTCCTTTGTATGCAAACGCGCCGTTAAATAGTTCCCAGAGTTCAGTACAATTTTTGTAACTGTTAATAAAATCATATTTATGTGAATAACATGCATTTCTGACATTAACTGGCATCAATTTTTTCACTAACAATTTAACTTTCTTTCAGGTTAAATGCTGTGTTGATCCTGATTGCTTGTGTACATGATACCTGTGTCCGAATATTGCAGTGAAAGCATTATACATTTTTTGTGCTGTCAGTTAGAACCAGCCAGTTCTGTAATCGTACGAAATAGTGGGTACATAAAGTCAATTGGTCAATGTGCCGAAAACATTGATTTCCCGTATAATTACGGAATTGGCTATAAGTGAAAAAAAATTATCAAATCAATGAATAGCACTTGGTTGCTATTTCCAGCATTAAAATAGAGTCTGACATGAAAACTTACTTTTCGTTTCCCTTGCGCGGGTATATGTTAAGTACATAGTCCCAGCACTTTCCTAAGAAAATGTCTTTCAGATGTGGTGTTGTGCCAGTTCCTGAACCAGGTGGCTGGGTACCGCTCTGAGGAGCCAAGTACACATATTTCGTGAAATACATACACGTTAACAGAGCCAGGAAGAGCTTTTTGTCACTAGAAGTAGCCATTTCTAAAATGAAGATATAAATAACGTTATTATCTCGTTTGGCTTAATATGGATGATACGATTCACTAAAATCTTATCAGCATCAGGCATAATGGAAGCACCCACCGAGTATGTTCCTCACAATACAGGGCCGTCAGATACTTTTTCAAAAGGGGGGTGCGTTTGCAGTAAATTATGTGTCTCGGACCAGGACTGTCGGAGTCGGCTCGCACAACGTGAAACGGCGTGTGGGGGAGGGTCCAGCAGGGGTGTCCCCTTCCGTTTAAGGGCCGGTTTTTTTTTAATGCGTGTTATATCCTCCATTTTGAGCATCAAATCAGCTTTCTAAATTGACTATAAATCATAATTAA
>JAOXYB010085719.1:0-22649 GCA_028565635.1 Phoronis ovalis
GCCGAATATGAAGCCGATCAGGTAAAAACTGAAGCTGTTATTGCGAGACAAAGGAAAGTGTTACATACGACGACGACTACACTACGACAATATGCCCATTCCACTATGGTGGATGGGCATAAAAAGGCATTTTTGTACAGTACATATTCAAAACAGCTATGAAATCAACCGCTGTAAAGTACACCATTTTATCAGCAGCATCTCTATGCTAAAACAACAGTCCCTAAAATTCATGCTGAGCTTTCACAGCTCTTTTTATCTGGGCGATTGTGATTGACATTTTCACTGCCTCCAGAAATGTTAGGAAGCAAGACTGAATATGTTACAAAGCATAGAAATCAACGGAATTATTGCTTCAAGAGATTATAAAACGGTTCCTAGAAATGGTGAGCACATTAAGTAAACGTTGTAGATTCATGTAGGAATACTTGTAGTAACTGTAGAATGTCAGAGTATTGTCATACCTAATATTGCACTATTCAGCGCAGCACATACAGGCTCTCGCTGAACTGGGTCAAGCTGGTAACCCACAGGACTATTCCACGGATCTGCATAGGCTAATAAACTGAATACATTCTGGAAGATAAAATTTGCAATAGAAAATTTCATTTTGGCAAAATAAAAGTATACATTCTGCAAAGATTTATTTTATTTATCATATATAAAAATGCTGGTCTATGTACATAACGACAGATATCAACATATAAAACTGCACGCACGCACACATATTTCTGAGGTTTACCTGTAAAGTTTGTTTATTTGTTTCATTTTTGCCATGTTCTCTTTTTAGCTGTACACTCATGGAGTGTAATTCCTTGCCAAACTGTAACATTTTTTCTATAGCAGATTGACTACCTCCACACATTTCTCTTTTAGGTTGGTCAATATCTACAACAAAGCAGATTATATTTGTAACGAATACACCACATATATTTTAACACTGCATGATATTCCTAATACTGCAAAGAGAATTCCACATTTTCACCCACAGTTAGTATTTTGATGAAGTAAGCAATTAGGTTTGCAAGAAAACAGACTATAAATTCTTTCTCGATTTCAAAGTTTGAAGAACTATTTCTCCTGTGCATAGATAAATGTTCTGTACTTCTGTGATTCAAGCAATAACAAAGACACGTAGAACTTCTTTAGTATATAATATATGTACATAATATGCATGAGCAAGTATTAAAATCAATCTTTCACCAAAAAAAATCCAATTACAGAACTAGAAACCATATATAGTGAAAGTCATAGTTTTATACCCAATGATTTCCATATGGCTTTACTTACCCATATCAACAACATCACCACTCGCACCATTCGTACACACACCATTACTAACTGTGTCATCGTTACTATTTTCCATATCAACGTCTCCTCCACCACTTGCTCCATTTGACATTAACCGTCCAGAATTAGATTCTGATATAGGTTGTAGATCTGTATGTCCAGTGTGAGTATGTGTAAGCCCTGAGTTTTTCCCTTGAATTGTCCTAACAGGGCTATTGCTCCCTGAGGATGTCGATCTGATACTATGGTGAACTGGGCTCATACTTGGACTAGACCGTGCACTACCACTACTGTGTCGAGATTTAGGACTGCATATAGCACCTCGTACTTCACTATCTGTACCATTTACCATTTCTATGAACTGTCTACATTTGAGCATAAACATTAAGTTTGTATTGCATTCTAGGAGACCTGGATATAACTGCTGTGTTGTTTCAATTGCTTCACCAATACGGCCAGCTAACACAAGCTTCTGTATTCCTGTAAAGAAGATGTGCTTCAAAATGTGCAGATTTTATGAAAGAGTACAGAAAAACTCACATGTGAGACAGAAAGCATTATCTTACAATCATTTTACAGGTGAAAAATCTTACTAAAGGAGACGACTTCTGAAGGTGTTCAAAAATGTAATTAACTAACCTATTGTTAAAGAGTAGATTACAGTAACATGAATAAGACAGCTCTTACTTTGTCTGTTTCTTATAGATACCAATTCTTCTTCAAAAGACTGTCCTGTGTTTCTAGCAAAAGCTTCTGCAGTGGCACAATAACCATGGTGCACCAAGTAGGTGGAGACAATTCTGCAAGTATGATAAAATAACACATAACCAGTTAGGAATGTGCTCAAACATGATATATTGTATTACAGTTGAGGGTTAACACATTGTCAAAACTGGCAGACCCCACCACCCATATTTCATTTATAGGTTTGCCTTGTTCCCTCTAGTACAACTAAAAGCAGAAAAACTTTTCAGGTTTGTCTATTAAATGAAGATACTATTAAGACAGGAAAATGAGAAAATATATCCTTTGTAGTATTTTTCTGTGCAGCCAGGTTTATGTGCAATGGTGAAAGCAAAAATACCAAATGTAGGAATGGTGGTGCATCCAGCAGTTGCCACCTTTATAACATGCTCAAGACTGTACAAATTTGAACAAAGGCAAACAAAAATCTGCAGCTGGCTATATTGATTCATGCACAAATCACATTGTTTCGGTTGAAAGTGCATTTACATTTTTTTTATTTAGCAATGCTTATTAGTCTATTTTGAAAAGAAGTATTGTCTATCAATTATAGCACAATAGTACCCTTTGAAAGGAACCTGGGGCCACAATGTATACTTTTAGTTAAAGATTAGCAAGCTGCAATCCGCTGGTGAAATTTTGACAGAACCAAAATGGTATCTTTGACTGGAAGTGTCATGATTCATTTGCTTAATATACCTTTGTAATGCTGTTTGCCATTCTCCTTTGTTATCTTCAACTGGAAAGTTTTCGATGGTTCTTTTTGTTCTCCTTCGCCATTCCTACAAATAAAAACAGTTTGGAGGACCTTTAAATAGAGTACAAAAAAACTTATAAAAAAGAACAAACTTGTATAAAGCAGGTTCAAGGAGTTAGCTGGTTAACAAAATAAGCAAATGACTGTCGGGCTTATGAAGATACCAGAAACAAACACCAATTAACACAGTTCACTTGCACGTTCTACCATGTATATAGTAATAGCCAAGGCAAAACTAATGCTCAAACAAATTCTCTATAAAGTTTTAACCGATTTACCATATTAGATGACAAACACTGCGAGTCTACATAAAAGAAAAGTTATCTTAATGTAACAAGACAGGAAATCAGCCAAGTATATTGATATGTAAAATCACCTTCATGTAATCTTCAATATCATATACAAAGGGAAGTTGCCCAAAATTCGCCTCCACTTCTTCTCCTGGGGTTTGAAGTCCAACCGTGGGATACAAATTAGGCTGAAAGAAACAATACCATTCACTTATCAATACAAATCCTAAAATCTTAAATAACTCATCTAGGTCTGTTAACTGTATTAACAAGATGTGTAAAGCATGACTACACATATCCAAAGCTGCTGACTTAACTTCATGAAGTACTAATGTTAGCCTTTACACAATCACTAGATATGTTAACAATTCGTGTACAGTTATAAGAAGTTTTGTGTGTGTAGATGATGCTTACATGCAATAACATTTATCAAAAGTCTGATTGGCTAATACACAACCTGTCTGCAAAATCGCAGTGTCACCCCAGACTGAAACTACTTCTAACCCAGAGTTAAAATTTACTCACCAACACCTTTTTCTATGTCCCAGCAACTGAAACTTTATAACTCCTTACCTAACTAGCTTCATGTGCCTCGAGTAATAAAAATAATTGTGTGCAGCCCTAATTTTATATGATTCACATCATAAATTAAGAGACTTGTGTATTGTGTTTTTTTAAATTAACCGCAGTAGGTTCACAAAGTTTACAAACTTTGCGATGTATAAAAAATTCTTGTCTTCGACAGGAGGCAGAAATAGTATTTATAGACTTACAGGTAAATCTGTAAAGGCAATACCCAAGTTAACTCCATTCTTTGTGTAAAAACAAGTATTGTCAATCAAATTAAGACAACAGCCTATCACATCCCCTGTTGTGAATGTTGGTCCATAAGGTACACCAGTTCCTGAGGAACAAAATGAATGACCATCATCACCATGGTACCCATAGGATTGCTTATCCCAGCCTGGAAAATAAGACATATTCTGAAGTGCCTTCAGATTCCTACACATTTATCACTGTCTAGTCTTCCACTTGCAATTTAACTGTTGCAATTGGATGTAAAAACAACAAATGTTACATTAGTAATAAAACACAATAATCTTATACTTCCATACCCTTGAAACACCCATACACACAGAATAATCTTTTTTAGATAGTCTGAGTGGATTTAATAAGCTAGCATACAAAAATCAATACATCTACATTCTAAAACATTACAGTTTACATTTTCTTACCTGGTAACCTATTTGTGTTAACTCCTTGTGTAGATAGTCCAATTCCCATATAACCATCCCTGCCTTTGCTGATGATTCTAATCTCGAAATAGTATACACCACATGATGCTGGTAAGGGATGCGTGGCTCGGACACTTGCTGCATCTTTGTGTGTTTTACCGACGCCTACATGAAAGCATACACATAATTAGGAAAGTTGTATTATCAAACAATTTAATAGTGTCTTTTCAATTTCTGTTTAACTCTGGTGAGGCTAAAATTCTAAACGTAGACTATATTTTCTGTTTCCAGAGGAGCAGTCAGTTTCAGAACAGTATACATCGGTAAAAATCGACACAACTTGAAAAATTGCACCAATAGGCAACACATATATAGAGCTACAGACATGATCGGATTTTTACCTTTTACTAACTTTGCTTATATCCTTATAGGGTGACACAGTGACATGCTCATAATTTCTGGGACCATTGCAGCCATAGTATATATGATAGCCCCCAAGTCATTAGCATGTTAGTCTCAGGTGGTACACATGTATGCTACAGTTACGTCTTACTTAATATTAGTCTTGGTTCATGACGTTCTACACTAGCTCTTGATAATCTGACTTGTGAGCTGTGCGAACAGTCATAGAACTTACATAGTCAATTACAGTGAAAGTGCCCAAACTTCGAAATCTACATAATTCCTACCGAATTAGTTCATACATCACTGTCTAGATACTCTCTGATTATCCAACTTCAACTTCAACTACTCCCTTCACCATTTGAAACTCTTGAATTCAGTTTTTACCATGCAGTAAGCTTGTTTTACCCTGGGCCTCACACACCAACCCAGTTTCTTGACAAGTACCCCATCCCGCTGGGAGCCAGCCCAAGAGTTGCAAATAGCCATAGAAGTAGTAGGAGTTGAAGTTGGATAATGAGAGAGTATCTGGACGCTGATATATGAACTCATACGGTAGGAATTACATAGATTTCGAAATTTGGGCACTTTCACTGTAATTGGCTAGTATGTAAGTTTCCATGACTGTTCGCACAGCTCACAAGTCAGATTATTAAGAGCTAGTGCAGAACGTCATGAACCAGGCCTAACTTAATATTTGTTTTTCTGAAGGGCAACACAGAGTTAAAAGGCAGATGATATCATCACGAAGTCAAAGGTCAATCAATTAATAACAAAGGCAAAATGAATATTTTTCTTCAGCACATTACAGAAATCAAACTAAGGAACAAATTGACAATGTTTTTGTATAATTCGATTGCAGTTATACATGAAATACAGTACAAAAATCTCAATTTTAACAGTTCTTTTTCCAAAAACATGGTTTAGTAGAATATATTAAAATTTGATGATAGGATAAGCTAAGCAAAATCAACAAATTAAGAAATAATAACTATACATTATTAGTATTAATACATATCTAACATATCCTCACCTTTGTAGTGAACTTTTAGATTGTTCTGGGACAATCCGATGAAGGTAAATTTATCTTTAGGGCTCCAGCACCTTGGTAAAGGTGTTTCGTTTTCGTTGACGGCAGGGTAAAGTAATTTGAGGCGTTCTGTTGTTGCTTTCTGGAAGGAATTTAACCTCTCCACCGAACTAGAACTTGGTTCACTCGACATCTTGGCTCTTTTTCCCTTCATACCCAATGTTTCAACTCGGTTGTTGATTGGACGAAACTCTTATGCCTCAAGAAATTTCTCCAATGAGAACATGCCTGACTTCCTTATTCTGAAATGTTTGTTTTCGGGAAAAAATACCATTTTGACGAAAGAAAGACAAAAGCAACGGCTGTAAAAAAGATGATAATACACAGATTATCGAGTTCAATTAACTTTAGTGCTCACAACACATGTTGGATTTGCCCACTTTGTTCTATTTATCATAGGTCAACTAAAAAGTTGTCGTGGCATGTATACTTTTATTTTCATATTTTGGTTAAATCTCAATTTAAGTTCTTCAAAAGGAAGGATATGAATAAAATATATAATTACTTATATTATATTATACTTTTTCAAAATTTGTTGAAAATCTTGATTTGCAGTTAATATTTTTATATCAGTATCGCCACTGTATATTATTGGTCATTATTAGAAATCTGCTGTTCCCAATGTTACATAAATCCATTTTGTTGATTTTAGCTTGAATTTGTTCCAAGATAGCATATCACCAAATTATTGCTCCATTCTTTTAGATCCAAATACAAAAAGTTGCATTTTAAAGAAATTAGCATCACAAATTATAAGTTTACGACATTAGTTTTGTTTACGGCATAATCGTCACTATAACAACTACAGCAGACATGTTGCTGTAATAGTGTGATAGCTGTTGTGAAAACGGTGTAATATTTCATTAATTCGTGGAAACCCATGCTAAATATTGTTATCATAAATTTTAAGAATTACTTATGGACTCAGACAAGATGGCTCTTGCTAAATTACCACCCATCAGAAGGTAAGTCATCATGAGAAATGTAGAAGTTGACCTGCACTGAGA
Organism: Phoronis ovalis; assembly: GCA_028565635.1. Taxonomy (NCBI): domain Eukaryota; kingdom Metazoa; phylum Phoronida; family Phoronidae; genus Phoronis; species Phoronis ovalis. Next base: position 6,816 of record JAOXYB010085719.1, read on the forward strand.
AGTGCAGTTTCCACTAATTCATTTCCAGCGACTAGTCCTAGATACATTGACCGGCGGAGGTGCTTGTCACAAATGTTGGTACGGGTAAAAACACCCTGACCCTGTAGTAAATAAAGGTCGCCAAAAATATACCCTGTACCTCTATGGCTCTATGATAAATAAAAAAATACATCCTAATGTAAATAGCTCAATTATTTTACTATAATTGAAAAATAAATGATATCAGTTATAAAAATTCCTTGTAATGTTTTTTTTAGCTCTTCACAAGATAACCTTCTACAGAATAGTGAAAACAGACACTATAAACTTACAGGAGACACTGGTACTTATGGACTGCCACCTCCTAAAACACTCAAGGTATATGTACCAATTTGACAAGGCTCAGATTCTTATTACTGTTTTTATAGTAGTGTTATTTTCTTAAATATTTTGTAATAATATGTTACAGGAACTTAATTATCTCTAACAGTCATGCTCTCTTGCTTTTGCATTTTCTTTAATTATAGGTATCTGTTTTCTTTTGTATCTCTGTGTGTGATCTTTTTTCTTTTATTTATGTATGCTCTACTCTCACCTGTTTCCCTTAACTAAATCTTCAATAAAAGGAATTCAAGAAATATGGTGGCAAATCTAGGAAAACAAAGAAAAGGAAGAAAAAAACAATCAATCTTATATTTCTGGTAACCTTTAGAATACATGTATAACATTTCTTCATGCACTGCTTACAATAAGTATCTGTTCAGCAAGATTCATTGTAGAATATACATAGCTTATTATAACAAATAAAAAACCTCCATGTGTCTGCTCCCGTAAACTGTTTCACAATTCTAATCTAAAATGATTAATTTGCAGGAAATGATGTCATCTTTCAGTTTAATGTTTTGAAATATCTATATCATTGGCATAATTAAAACTTGTTGCTGTTGTGATTTTTGTGTGATCATGCCATTGGGTTTTTTAGCCATACATGGATACAAATGCTGGAGCTCTGGATACATGGCCTGCCCATGCTTCAGGACAAGCCACTTCTAAAGTCTCCATTAGCCTAAGTCGTCACAGAAACTTAGTTGTGACAAACGAGGAAGAACAAGGCAAACCACCAATAATTCCAAAACCAAAGTTTTTAGATCAGTTAGAAACCTTCTTAAAGAAAGAGTTACGAGCACTGGGAGTAACAAAAGTGCAAGCAAATGATTTGAGATTACAGGTAAATTGCCAAACCACAAAAAAAAATCTATTGCTTTAATATTTTCACCTTATAAAATATTAAAAAATTCCGTCATTTTAATGTACCATTTTTTTTTACTTTTAATACTATTACTTTAAAAATTGAGCACAAAATCAGAGCAGGACGTTGTTAACAGCATTTCAAATTGTATGCAGTAACAACATAGGGTAGATCCCATAATAATGTTACCTTAAGTTTGTGAAACTTTTATAATGCAGTCAGTGTCATTTTGCATTTATAGCTTAAAATTACCGTGACATTTTCATTATTCAGGCACACCGAGAAGTATTTGAATACCTCATTGAAGATTTCAAGACATATAAACCATTATTAGCAGCTATAAAAAATGAATATGAAATGATGGTAGCTCATCAAAGAGAACAAATTAGAATGTTGGAACCATTAAAACAGATGCTAGTTACCGTGTCAGAACAATGTGACCAAAAAATAATGCAACAAAGAGAAGCAGAAAAAGATGGTAAGTTTTGTTTTAAAAAGATATGTAATACAAACATTTACCACACATATTACTTTATTTGTTAAGTTTTAAGTTTAGTTCTAGCTTGCTCAAAAATATTGGATAGTGTTGTTATAATTATCCATCTTATTTCTGATATTATTCAAAACATCGTCAAGAGTGTACTGCATTGCATTGTTTAAAATTTAGAACTTGAATCTCAATAGACTATTTGCATGTACTTGAGGGCATCACCTTTCAATCAAGCATACTAATCATTTGAATATAATTCCTGGTTTTAAAACCTGATTTTATAACTGCTTTAAGTAGTGAAATTTAATCACAGTTATAAAAAATTAATATATAAGTGTTTAGGTATTGAAATATTAATATAAATTACAAAGGAAGATATGATTTTTTGGTTTTGGCTCAGCATGCAAAGGAAGTGGATAATGTAGCATTTTGTGAATGAATTGTGCAAGTGTACAGAGAACTATGTCATTGTTCATCACAAAATGTGACATGCTGGGAAGGTTTGGGTCCGCAACTGGTGGCTCCACGAAGTGCATACAAGTGGTCCATTAAACAATTGGTTTGTTTAGGTTTTGTTAAACTTTAATATATTTTATTTCTCATTAGAAATTACAAATTTGAAAAAGATGAATCAAATGCTTTACAAGAAAATTGATGAAATGAGGAATGAACACACATCTTTAGAAGCGCAAGTTGAACGATTACAAAGAGAATTAGCTGACGAATACAAAATGTACAGAGATGAATATGATGCTAAGAAACAATTAGTGTCGGATATCAATGAATTACGTTACCAACAAGAAGATGTAATAACAGCTGAACAACAAGAACAAACAGACAAAGAAGATATTGAAGTGTTAAGGATTGGATTAAAGTAAGTATATGATAACATGAATTAGATGTACTGCAATCCTTGCATTTTTCTTGTATGGGACTTTGGTGTTGCTCTTGGAGACATGCACGTAATACAAATTGTATATGTTAGTTTCGATAATGGTCTCAGTTTCCATTGAAATTGCAGATTCCAAAAAAAAAAATTCTTAGTAAAATGTTAAGAATAAGATAGCTGTCACCACGGCATTTTTAGGAGCGTTTGATCAACTCGATCCCCATCAACCAACGAAAAACTAATTTAAGTATACTAAGAATTATAGCAAAAAAATTAGCCGAACACTCATGCTGCAATTCCATAAAATATCATCTGCTGCAGCCCTGAAGTCCTGGGACTGCCCCTGTGTCATGCAAAATTAATGTGGTAAATATTTCAGTGTATAGTTTGTAAATGGTAAAATACCTAATAGTTTGGTTTCCACCGTAAGCACCAGTTAGCACTAATTAAAAGTCTGTGTGTTGCTATATCCATTATCATGTATGTTGTAGCTAAGCACCGAAGGAATAAATAACAAGATGATACCATATATTATTACAAACTGTCTTTCACTTTTAGAAAAGCCCGTGAAGGTGAAGCAGATGCTAGTATGAGATTGGCCAAGATGGAAGCGGATTATGGTGACGTTGTACCAAGACGAGACTTTGAAGCACTTCAAAAGACATGCACTGTAACTAGTTTATATTAATTTTTAAATTACATGCTTAAAAACAATGTGTACATATACTTGTTTGATCTCCATCAGCCCCATAAATATTTCAATTCATTAAACTGCATTTTACTGCAACTCTAAAATGATAGTTGCAATTTGTAACTTAGAACATTGAAATGTTAAAGATTCTTTGTTCAGTAACTGTTGTTGACAAATAAATAAAATATTATATTTTTATTTTAGGAACAACAAGAGCTATTTGTTCAATTAGAAGGTGATTTCAACAAATTAAAACAAGAACACGATATCTTATTAGAGACACATAAACAAGTACTACAGCAAAGAGATCAGTATTATCAAGAAGCTGAACAACTGCGAAGAAGCGCCACACCAAGGTAAATAGTTGTAGTATCACATTTTAAAGTAATATCATAATTTTGACTTTACAAGCATGCATGGCTCAAGATGAGTATTATAAGTCATATTCAGTCTGTGTCAATACAACTAAAAGTGTATTCTCTACTACTACTATGCCCAGAGGTAATCCCTGTATATTACCTACTGGAGACGTGCCTCACGGAATGCTCCCAATTTCATTTTTCCTGATATAAATATAGGTCATCACTTGTCTCATTTCCTAAAAACTGGTGGCAATCCAAATCAAATTATCTTGAAGATTTGCAGATTTATCATATGTGAATCAATTTTCAAGTATTAAAAATGTGTTTCTTAAACAAATTTAAATATTTTTAAAATGGAACTATTTGTGACTTATTTGATATTTGAAGCATTATTACACTATATAGTTTCATCAAGGTACTTGAAATTGTTCTTATTGGCAAACAATGTATACAATTTTGAAGAAAAAAAACTCCATGACATAAGTTGACAATTTACCCTTTTCATCTTTTATTTCAACAATTAATTTTATTCAGTAGGCAGCGGTATGTTAAATGATTGTTAATTTTACTGACATTTGTTTTTTCAGACCCGACTGGGAAAAAGTTAGTGATTTTGTTCAGGGAGGACTTGATCGATGGACAGAATTAACCGAAGGTAAAAGTAGCGATGAAATAGTGGATATCTTAGTTCAAGAGATTACGAGTAATGATGTCGGTGGCGCAGATGGTGCAGAGTTCTTTGAAGCCAAGGTATTTATTATCAGTAACCCCATTAATTTATTCTATGATGGATGTTTAAAAAAAAAGAATTTTCAAAAAACTGAAAACTTTAAAATTAGTATACTTTTTATACATTCAATATAATTTTTACGCAGTACATTTTTTATTTACGCAGCAATTTTTTATTATATTATTCTTTGACAAAAAACATATGTTAAAATAATTTTACTTTGGACAAAAGTAGATTTTTTATTTCATAAGGAATATTAAAAAAAATTCATGATATTTGACTGTTTTTAAATTTGTGAAACAGGGAGATGGAGATGATGTTCCTATTTACTTGCGTTATGAAGGTCAAGTCCGTAACAGGCGACTAGGTCGACGTGATTGTGCTTTAATAGTCAGAGACATTTGGAGGGAAAAAGCTGCACATGATGCAGAGGTAAAAATCTAAATATTTCCATGTCGTCATTCAACTTAAGACTTCTGTCAATGTCATCACAGCAAAGCTTCTTGTTTAAAAAGTTGCAAAATTTAAAGAATTATATTTAATTATAGTTATTTTATATGGATGCATTCTGTAAAACTGAAAACACTCCGTTTGAGAATAAAATTATAGTAAAAGATAAAGTTTTGTTGGTTGCTAAAAACAACAGGTATTGTCAACAATGCTTATAATATCCAGAAACTATAAGCATTGCTACAGTTATTATCTATATAAAAAGAATACAACAGATAGTGAACAATTCACTATCTGTTGTATTCTTTTTAATATATAGATTTAAACATGTAAACTGCATTTATTTTTTTTTTTTTAGAAAACAGATGGAAGAGAAAGTATGTCAGATTTTATGTTACAATATTTGAAGCGGCGTTTTGGACTTGACTCAATGGTATATGAATGGGCTTACAATTTACATGATGCATTACAGCGATTTTCAAACGATGAACGAATTGGACTTTTCTGGAGAATTCTTGATGGTGATGTAAGTACAACTGACAATAACATCCAAGCCATATATATTATATAAAGGATCAGTATATATAAAACTGATGTCATATAATGACCCGATTGTAAGAAATCAGACAATACAAAATGTAACTAAAACTTTGATATTTTATTGTTAAGTCAAACCCTATGGCGGGCATTTACGTACATATATGATGTATATATGGATATATAGGGATGATAACTTTTTCACCAAAAATCGCTAGAAACAGGTAGACTTTTCAACAAAATCTGTTGGGTTCTCATTTTGAGTGAAAACCAAAGAGTCTCCATTTAAGGCAAAAATCCTAGAAATCTCTGTTTTGCATCACCTTCCATACCGTCAATGTTATCTCAGACACAACTGTATCAAAAAATATAGATATGCTACTGCTTTTAATTTTGAAACGTTGATACCAAGAGCAAATTATAATTCCTCTTACTGTTGTTGTGAACAGAAAATGTACATGTATCACCATATGTTTTACAGGGTGATGAAGAATTGTATTATAATCAACTGTCAGAGATTGCGCAGTTACTTAACCATTTGACAAAAGTTGATGTTGAGAAAGGAAATCAAGACCAGTTATCAATCACAGATTTTAAGCAAGCTTTGAATGAATATTATGGTCAAATGAAAACAACAGAACAAATTGAAGCATTATTTAAAGCAGCAGAAACTGAACTGGAAGCCATTGAAGAAGGGGCAGTGATAGAATATAAGGAATTATTTTTGGAGGTAAAATCTAGCAGTCTGTTTATGAAATTCTCCAAGGGGTTACTTATCAAATAACTTGGTGGGGTGTGAGACCAAGTTAAAAATCTTAGATCATGCATGGTAAACTACTGTCCAAAAATATGCCCAATGGTAAAATGTATTTGCAAAAAATATATCTGTTAAAAAAATCTACACCTCAAGGTAAAAAATTCTGGAAATATACACCCTGTGTTAATACATTTTTCAGGTCTCAATTTTTCATGACTGCCATAAAGGTATTTCCCAAGAAATGTAACATCATGGGAAAAACTTATTTGAAAAAACACCATATGGTTAACAGATTTATACGTAAATATAAAAGATACTCTATGGTAAACGTGTACTAAGCTGTCATGAGCCCCATGAGGCAGCACATAAAAATTATTTCATTTTTATTGGTCAATGCCCCTCTCCCCGGAAATTTACCAAATGCATTTTTCTTAACATGCCCACTTGTCTTGTTCAATGGTATCATTAACTTATCATTTTCTAGGATGATGAGGGCAAAACAGGTCCGTTTGTGGATGAAATACGTCAGCAAGCAAAGGAGACTAAAGATGAACATGTTAGTGAAATCAAAGCAGAACTGGGTGATATTACGTAAGTAAATCTATGAAATTGTATTATGTAACATAAATAGATTTAAAAAACAGTGAAACGAAAATTTTCAAAAAATAAAGTGCATGGAAGGTTTAAATTATAGCAGTATGTACATTTTTAATGGAAAATCAAATTTAAACAATATTTATACACTCTACTGATACTAGCATGTTAGTTAATTGTCACAACTTTATACTATTTTGTAATGGCTGTGAAACAAAAATACAGAATTTAAAACAATATCTCACCTGTAATGTTGCCGACATATCTTTTTCAGGGAGGTCACTGTTGAAGACTTGCGTAAGGCTATTACGGCAGCAGATCCAGAGATCGATGGTGTAACAATGGAAAAATACTTATGCTGGGTTTTTAAGGTAACAAATGAGCAACTAGCTGAAGCAGGACCACTACCAGATACTATAGTTATGACCAGACTTAGTTATGGATGCATCACCAGGATTGGAAAGAAACCATAAAATGTCCAGAAATTATATAATGCTTTAATTTTGTATTATTCCTAGTCCATTGATTTAGTTACATAAAGGACACTGGGAATGTAGTTACCATGCATTAAAAGCTATTTATTCATGTATCATTGTCAATGTTATCCAGTCGAAGAAAGGTTACAGGTTAAATATTGAGTGAAAAACACCCATGTCAACTTTAATATCATATTCTCCACTGTTTTGCCAGTGGAATAGTAAATTGATCATAAGAATAGCACATAACAAGTATAACACAAAAAATAGTTATTTAGTAATAAATACTACATTTCTAAAAAGTAAACATATTTTTTTGTAAATTATTGTACAGAATAATCCTGTGTAAATAAATGTAATGTATGTATATAAATAAATAAATAAACAACCATAAACGTGATCACAGTCGCTGACACTATCTGTTGTTTTTTTGTAACAGAATTATATCATAGTTATTCACAGTTGCACAAGCCCTTGTGAAAAACATCTAAAATTTCAGAAAAAACATTCTGACACAAATGCCCTTGATATTTTTGTACATCAATTATTGTTAAACAGACTTCTTTTAAAAAGCATTTACATATAAATATACATCTTAATGGTAAAAATGACCTGTGATTACAACTGTGATGCCTCTCAGTCACTTATTCAAAAGATTGGAGTGTTATTTCTGTTATTTCCATGCTACTACCTATTCTTAGAGGTATGCCCCAATAGAATGTTCCCTGTGTTACATATACATAGCTATGCTGACCGACCTGATATAGACCAGCGAAAAATGGATTCATAAAGTATGATGCAATAACCACAGGGAAAAATTGTCCTCCATGAGTGTGACCTACAAGTAAATCACCAAAATATCAGTTAGTATTTAGTTATGTAGCAGCCGGAAAAATTGTGACAACTACCGAAACAGGCCTACAAGAGCTGCACAGTACTTGCCGTCCATCACTTAATCAGTTTCAATTGTACTGATTAAGATGTCTTTTAGGACAATATCAGAAATAAAATCTGTTGGTGAGAAATTAAATAGATGACTTCTATTAGATAAATGGTTGTCGCAAAATAATTCTGACATTAAGTGCAGTGATTATCTACAGTTGTGATCCCTAAACACATATAAATGAACAACTTCATGAAAAATTAGCTGCTTTTGTGCTGTTATCAGCTTCACCTTCACTTCGTATATTATATGTGAATTGTAATGACATACCAGACAACACTAAAGAGATATCATGGCTTGACTGTACTGCCTCTTTTGCTGCAGACGGTTGATGAGCAAGTAGTATTATAGGTTGCGCAGGATCACACATATTCACAGCTTTTCCCAAATTCATACCATGGTCTCCATAGCTGTAATTACCAAACACATTATAAATTAATCTTGAACTACTCCTAGTTTATTAAGTGTTATTTTATGTTTGTGTTCAGTTTAATATCTTTACCTTCTAATGATCCGACCACCAAATACCTTTCTGAGAATCGGACTAAAATCAAATTTGAAAAAAAAATTAATATTGTATAGCACAGGTCTGAAGTACAATTACCCTTGTAAAACTCTTCTAGGAGTTGTATCATCCACACCAGCTAGACAAATCTTATTTTCTTTTGATATCTGTGAGTCGAGCGGAATTTGAACATTTTCATTATGCAACACATTGATACCAAGTGTTCTCAGGTGAGTGAACCAAGAATCCACATCTCCTGTATAATATTCATGGTTCCCTGGCAAAGAAATAATATTATATATAATGCATGATCAGAAATGAAACAAAAGTTTATCAGCTTTTAACAAACTAATATTCAGAGCTCAATAGCAAAAAATATGTGATGAGTAATGAATATGGCATTGCATTAGATATTCAGGCAAACTGATTGTCTTGGTACGTTTTTTTTTTATTAAAGTGGAACACTGAAGAGGTTAAGGGAATCCAACCAATAGAATTTTTTCTGTATAACAAGGTGATGCAATTTTCAGGTATCTCAAAGGATATACATGTGATAGTCTGTTAGTGGTTAGAAAATCAACTTGTCAGCGAGTAGACATGTTCTGGTCCGAGACATATACTGAAAGACAAAATTTTAATGCAACAGCATTCGGGCAAAAATTCACACTGGAATGTCCATTATTTTTTATGTACATGCAAAAAGTGAAGCTGAAAACTAAGTCTGCAAAACAAATTATTCTCAGTTTTAAAACACGAAATAAGTAAAGGAATCACTACAAATCGCACCTGTTACAAAATAAACTCCATGTTTAGCTATTAATTTTTTAAGAGGCAAAGCAGTAGTTCCATAGTTATTAACTGACCCATCCACTAAGTCTCCAGTAATTGCAACAATATCTGAAAGATTCAATGACATTGTGTTTAATAGGCGTAGCAAGTTACAAAACAAAAAACAACAACATTAACATCGGCTGCTGTTAAGACAGCTTACATTAAACTTGATAACACTATATAGTGCTTCATCTGGTTAGTATAACCATGTTTATTATAGCCTAGTCTAAGTTTAGACCCTTGTTGTATTTTTAAATTCTTTTTGTTAAAAATTGAGTTTAAATCCCTATATAAATTTCTATCCCTATATGCAACATTTCAATATATGTATCTGATAATAAGATGCATTATTAATTTTAAAACACATTTTTGACTTTTGACTTTTGCCAGCTTATAGTTTAAAACAATTTATTTAGTACATTTATAAGATATATAGTCTGTGTTAGAGACTAATTATAGCCTAAAATTCTCCAGACTAAACAGTTCTAATACACCAATCACTACAATTTTTGTGTTGACATTTTACAACATATATGTGTATCTTCTTGTATGTAATAGTTTACTCCAAATATTGTGCAAAAGAGAATGCACCCAAAATTAAACTTTAAACAAACACATCTGTTTATGTGGCAGCCAAGGATGGGGGGTCTTTTAATTACCAGTGTATTACTGGAATCACCAGTCCATACTGGTAAGAGGTTCTAAAATGGAATCACCAGTCCATACTGGTAAGAGGTTCTAAAATGGGAATTTATACTTATGAACAAAAAAAAGGGACAAGATCATAATTTAGTAGCAATCGGCCATCAACATTTGCCTATTCTGAGCCTGTCTGAACCCAATATGATAATAATTGATCTTGAATATTATTTAGGCAGATGTTAGATTGGGTGTTACACTAAACTCAAGAATATCAACAATTTAATAATAAAAGATATTAGTAAAATATAATTACCTGGATTTAATTCATTCACCATATCCACAACATTTTGCAATTTTGATTTTCCAACTGTTGGTCCCAAATGTAAATCTGACAATTGCACAAGCCGTATATTATTTAAATCAGAAGGTAACTTTTTAATTGGGATTTCTACCTTGACAACTTTTGGCGGCAGAGAGGTAGCATAAAAACCCGAAGACACTAAAATAACTGTACACGTAATTGCTAATGCACATTTCTTCATGTGAGAGGTTTTTCTATGAAACCCATATTGTAGAGCTTTAAACACAACAGTCCATATAATCAACCATGTGATGATTTGAGCGTATACTCCTAAGCATCCATAACATAGAAAAGTTAGCCAATGTGGCTCGGAACCAACAAAAATATAGTTAGTTATAAATGACACATGTGTACCCGCACATAAAAGGAACACAAAGAACTTCCATACTGTAAATAGAAGTGTATACTTTTCTAGTTTTTCAAAAGTTTCTTCGCTCTGGTGTTTCTGAATGTTACTTTGTGAATTTTCCCTTTTGATATATCCAATCTGTTCTTGTTGGAAAGTTGTCACTAACTGCTTCCATAAGAAAATAGTACCTGAAGTAATATTCAAGCAGTTAACGAAGAACATATTCAAAATTAGTCTCGCACAACAAACAAAGGATCCTGGATTAATGGTGTTTGTACTAAACCAAATTATCGTTATACTTAATATAGGTATCTCGTTACTCATTTTTCAAGAAAGTTATGTACACAAAGCTTAAATCAAGAGCTACAGGAATCCTACGATCTTTGGCAAAGTAAAAGTTAAATAAAATTACATTCATTAATTTGTGTTCATGCTTTTTCTTTTATTCCCAAAAAAAGATGAATTATTCATTTATTGATTATTTGTTAGTTATGTTACAAAATATTTTATACCAATATCCTGGTTGGTGATTGCAAATGTGACACAAGAAAGATTTATACCTTTTTCCTTGATAATAACAAACTAATACCAACGGAGCATTGTAGTATTAAATGTGCATCGTACGGGTGAGTTTTGTTTTATAATTATAATTTATAATTATAGTTTCGAAAGATGACAGATGTCCCGGGGAAAACTCAATACTGAAAGAAAACTCACCTATAGACAGTATTCCTTGCAACAGTGTTAACATCTGTGTTCTCACTATTATTGCCCGCCGCCCTTTTTCTTGTCGTGATACAAAATATTGCCATAAAACTAAAAACAGTGCAATTGAAATTCCAATTAAAATTTTCGTACTGGAGGCAGCCATTATCAATGGTCGCTTATAACAACAACAATGACAATTTTTCTTGACGTCACACTGCAAGTCATTTCCTGTTGTGTGTACATGTGGCAAGTGGCCTTGCAAGTGGCAGACGTTTCATAGGCGGCAGATGCTTCTTCTCAGCTTGTAGTGACAATAATATACTGTCATCTGGTTTACTGAATAGAATGAAGATATAGCTGTAAGAGACTATACGTAAACAACATGAGTTCAGACAGAAATACGATTACCATCGGTTCACGTAAAAGCCAGCTGGCTTTAATTCAAACCAATCATGTTCTCGAAAAGTTGCAGAAACTGTATCCAGAAAAGGAATTTAAAATAATCTCTATGTCTACAACTGGTGACAACATCCTGGATAAAGCACTGTCAAAAATTGGGGAAAAAAGCCTATTCACGAAAGAGCTCGAAAAAGCACTTGATGACAAATCTGTTGACTTAGTTGTTCATTCTCTAAAAGATCTTCCATCTACATTACCACCTGGTATGGTTATTGGAGCTATACTTGAGAGAGATAACCCGTACGATGCTGTTGTATTACACCCCTCTCATAAAAACAGTACATTAGCAACTCTTCCAGAAAACAGTGTTGTCGGCACAAGTTCTTTAAGGCGTATTGCCCAGCTAAAGAGAGCATATCCTCACTTACAGTTTAAAGATGTAAGAGGAAATTTGAATACTCGCTTAAAGAAATTGGATGAAGCCCAAAATTATTCAGCACTGGTTTTAGCCGTAGCAGGTTTACATAGAATGAAATGGCATGACAGAGTAGATCAGGTTTTAAAACAAGATGAGTGCATGTATGCTGTTAGTCAAGGAGCGCTGGCCGTAGAATGCCGATCTGATGATAAGCAAATACAAGAGCTGATCAGTGTACTTCATGATTATGAGACCGTTATAAGTTGTGTTGCCGAACGTGCATTTTTAAGAACATTAGAAGGTGGCTGTAGTGTTCCAATAGCTATCCATTCAGAAATTAAGAATGACATATTACACTTGCGTGGAGGTGTTTTTAGTCTTGATGGATTGGAAGCAATAGTTGATTCAGTGCAGTCCTCCCTGAATGGCACAGACACTAAGGACAAAGGCGCTTCAGAAACAGCAGCTAATGAATATGAAGGCGTAGTTGAATATTCTAGTGTTATTGCTGGGCCATTGTCGACTGGAAGAATGGCATCAGCAGAAAAGCTAGGAAACGATTTGGCTGAATTATTAATAAAACAAGGGGCTAAACCTATTTTAGCCAAAGCTAAGCTGATTAATGATCTGAAATAAGTTGTCAGTCTAAAGATTTGTCATAATTTTGTACATACAATACTCATTCAAATAGAATGTACCAACTATGCAATATTCAGCTAGACTATAGCTACTACTGAACGGAATTAATTACTAACAGTTACCTTGGTTACAGGGTAATATGAACAAACATAAGAGCAGAAACATTTAACAGGATGAATTAAGTAGCCATGACAATAGCTAAAATCGTAATTATGTAGATGTATTGAGAGCAGTTAGATAACAGTACTAAGCTGTAGATATGTACACTATATTAACAGGTCATTGTTCAGGTACTGTTTAAATACCAGTACAGTTTACTCCATAATCTAGTTCACGATAGTGTTATGTAAGAAGAGTGAAACCAGCTCCAAGAAATGTATTTTAATCATGATCATTGTATAGATATACTTGTATTTGGCTATATTTTGCATTAGTTTTTTTCTTTGGTTTTAATTTTCTTGTGCAAAACAGTAATTATTATAATATTTTGGGGGATAGAACGGGATCACCTAATCAGGTAAAATTTATTTAATATGTACTTAAAGCAGATATTAATAAATTTACTTATTTTATCAAGACAAGATGAACTTATCCATATACTTAAAATAGTGATATAGTTGTCTGTTCAAACAAAGTTTGATAACTGATGACACAGTTATTGTCGGGATAAGATATTTTATCTATCCACAAGCAGCACACCTAAGATTCTTCAGAGTGCTTCTCAAATTTTTGTGTGGAGAGCAGATTGGTTTTTGGTTACTTTCAAGTGCCACCAGAGTTCACCACTGTCCATTAACAAACTGATAACCATGCATTGTCCATGAATATCTGATCAATCCAGCTATTTAACAGACATATTTAGGAGTAAAGGTTATGTATGTTATACTCCATGTTACAGTCATGCAATCAAATTAGAAACTGATTTTAATGTATGGTAGTGTGAATTGTTCCTTTTTTCAGCACAGCATTTGCAAAATAGTCATGTACTTGACCATTTTCCCACCCTTTCAACTAGAATAACATTTATTGTAGCAATAAAGTGGGCAAACATGAAACATTCAATAAGATTTTATACAATATTTCAACAATTTATTGAATTAATAGAAGAATGTCAACTTTTGTACAAGGGCTGCAAACGTTTCATCAACCAATCAGTGTGTAACTATTCGTGCCAAAAAACACGTTGAAATAATCCATATACAGTAAATCTTCACTTGATACCTTCTCTATTATAAAAAAAATCCTGGATTTACTCAAATTGTAGCTAAAATTGCATAACTAGAGATTTAAAGAATTCATATAATTATTAACAAGAAGTCTCGCAACTTTTTAAACTAACACACACTCATTCTGTACACTGTTAACTTGATGCACTTTTTTCCAGTAGCATTACTGTACATGCAAAAAGCATGTGCCTACCAGAATATGACTGATATTCTTAATTAAGGGAATTTCAAATTATTTATTCTATGCACTTATTGGAATTACACAATATTAACTGCATTCAAATATTATGTCATAATATTTAATAAAACATTTTTCGCAATGAACAGTGTCATATAAAAAGTACTCATTCAATACATCTAAGTGAATATAGTATGTGATTTCCGTCAAAACGAAGGGAAGGGTTGGAAGGTATAAAATGTTTTCTGCTATCCTTCAAATGACCGTCTGAAGACCTTGCTTCATTTTTTTAATGACTCCAACTCTGAAGTTGGTTTTGATTTTGTATCCGGCTAGCATACAGTACAAAATACGGTATCTTATGATTCTTTCACATGTGTCACAACATAATACCACCATTCACACAAGATAACATTCCAAAGTTTAGTCACCAAGGAAATCAGCAACCAGGTCATAACTATCATCAGCCTGCTGGTCATCAGACGGCCCATCGCCACTGCCTAAATTCATTGATTGTACCATTTCTAAATGATGTGCTCTCTTAATGTGTGTTTTTAAATTTCCTTTTTGAGTAAATGCTTGGTTGCAGTACTGACATTTGTGAGGTTTGTCACCACTGTGCTTCTTCAGATGAATTTGCAGGGCATTTTTCTGGTTGAAGGCTTTCTGACAAATAGTACAGATAAATGGTCTCTCACCTAGAATGGAATTGTAAATTTTTATATTTTTAATTACAATCTTAAAAAAAACATCAAGTAATAGCCAGCCAAGGTTATTTTGCTACAAGTGGAAAAGTAAAGATTTTGATTCAATTTCAAAATATATGAATATCGCACAATTTCATGAGCAATTAATTTCAACAATTTCTTTAATTTCAGTGATGGAATTGGAAAAGTACTAGATGCAAGTTATCCACTGTATTATAGAAGTCTGGAGAATGCAAAGTAAAAAAAAAAACAAGCTGAGAACTATCTTTATAGTAGTATATTCAACCTAAATCTGACTTAGCTACAGCTATCATTTTTAAAATTGTCTTACATCAGCTATAACTGTTTACAAAAATAACACTGAGGACAACAGTCTCTTACCAGTATGTATTCGCTGATGTCTCTCGAGCTGACTTGGCTTTACAAAAGACTTATCACATGTCGGGCACTTGTGCTGACCAGACTTTGGTTTATTGAAGGCAGCTGACGTTGAGCGAGGGGCATGCGTTAGCAAGTGTTCTTTGAGGTGGCTACTTCGCTTGAAAGCTTTGTCACAAATCTGTAAATTAGCACATGAAGAACAAAATATGAACAATATCGAATTTAAAACTGTTTTTAGTGTAGAGACTTGTATTTTTAATGTAAACTTATCACTATGCGAGTAATAAATGATTTAAATTTCAAATGGATATCACATTCCCTTCTTGAGATATCCCACTAACAG